>JAMYXO010002844.1:20000-22229 GCA_033310375.1 Conus canariensis | reverse complement strand
CCTTAGATCACTGTCTTTCTATACTGACCACCACAGATCACTGTCATTCTATACTGACCCCCTTTACATCACTGTCATTCTTTACTGACCACCTTAGACCCACTGTCATTCTATACTGACCACCTTAGATCACTGTCATTCTATACTGACCACCTTACATCACCGTCATTCTATACTGATCACCTTTAATCCCCTGTCATTCTATACTGACCACCTTACTCACCGTCATTCTATACTGACCACCTTAGCATCACCGTCATTCTATACTGACCACCTTAGATCACTGTCATTCTATACTGACCACCTTAGATCACCGTCATCTATACTGACCACCTTACATCACCCGTCATTCTATACTGACCACCTTACATCACCGTCATTCTATACTGACCATCATAGATCACCGTCATTCTATACTGACCATCATAGATCACCGTCATTCTATACTGACCACCTTAGATCACCGTCATTCTATACTGACCACCTTAGATCACTGTCATTCTATACTGACCACCTTGCATCATCGTCATTCTATACTGACCACCTTAGATCCACTGTCATGTATACTGACCACCTTACGTCATCGTCATTCTATACTGACCACCTTAGATCACTGTCATTCTATACTGACCACCCTTGCATCATCGTCATTCTATACTGACCACCTTAGATCACTGTCCATTGTATACTGACCACCTTACGTCATCGTCATTCTATACTGACCACCTTAGATCCATTCTTCGCTGCCCCCGTTACCCAGTATCTCTCGTCGTCGTCGTCGTCGTCGTCGTCTCTCTCTCTCTCTCTCTCTCTCTCTCTCTCTCTCTCTCTCTCTCTCTCTGTAAAAAAGCTATCATCAGCTTCTGCATTCTACCCTCAATAAAATCATTCGTAAATGTATTCGTATCCCTCCCTCCCTCCTCTCATTCTCTCTCTCTCTCTCTCTCTCTCTCTCTCTCTCTCTCTCTCTCTCTCTCTCTCTCTCTCCCTCCCTCTCTCTCGCTCTCTCTCGCTCTCTCTCGCTCTCTCTCTCTCTCTGTTTCTCTCTTCTCTCTCTCTCTCTCTCTCTCTCTCTCTCTCTCTCTCGTCTTTCTCTTTCCCCTCTCTCACCCTCTTTCCCTTTCTCTTTCTGTGTGTGTGTGTGTGTGTGTGGTGTGTGTGAGAGAGGGGAGGAGAGAGAGAGAGGGAGAGAGAGAGAGATTAATTTGTATCATGTTGAAAGAGGCATTATTTGTCACTGTTTACGTTATCACACTTGAATTTATGTTACGTAACCTCGAGCACTCTCACCTGCTAAAGTTGTTCGAAACTGTACACCTCACTGAATTCAGATGGATACAACATAGTTTTTGCTAGGGTTCCCAGCCATGTAGGCATTCAAGGCAACGAAATGGTTGATCAACTTGCCAAGATTGCCACAAAGAAAGGGTTGAGCAGACTGTCTATCCCTCACACTGATCTGAAACCCAAAGCCCAGACTGATGTCAGAGACCTCTGGCAAGAGGGATGGGACTCGCAGATGAATAACAAACTGTTTGAAATCCGTCCCAACCTAAAAGCGTTTTTAACCATGTTCCTGAGGCGGCTGTAAAGAAGAAACAGTTTTATGCCGTTTGCATACAAGCCACTCGTTTTGCACCCATTCTTGTCTTTTAACAGGTGAAGAAATCCGTGGTGCGTTCCATGTCCTGTATACTCACTGTGAAGGATATCCTTTTAGAGTGGGTTTGGACTTGCACGATGTGAGATATAAACACTATATAGCAGACTCCATGAAAACCTTGTTCAAGATGTCCCACCTGATGTGATCTTTGAATATCTGAGAGAGATTAACATTTTCCAGATGATCTAAGATTTTACGAAGGAAAGATCGTTAACACAATCTACTGTGTGTTTTGTGTTTTGGGAAGATATGTTTTAAAGAGTTGTGTGAATGATGCTTTTTTTTCAATGACTTGAGTTATTTTTTAACGTGGTAACAGCCCTCATATGGACCTTTGCGATCGGCGGGGCTATAAGCAGCATTAACCATTGCAATTGTTATAAACAGAGGTTTTTTGTTTTGTTTTTTACACTTACAGACATAATTGTGTTAAACCTTGAATTTTAGGATTCAGATTTAATTGAAATATAGGTGAGAAAAAGAAAAGCATGCTGTTTGATAAAACTTGATTATTTTTATGATTTAGAAACAAATGGCTGTCCTATAGTGAACAATACGCAATGTAA
>JAMYXO010002844.1:10000-15000 GCA_033310375.1 Conus canariensis | reverse complement strand
ATATTTGTGAAGTATTATGTATAATGAGGTGAAATTTGGTCCCAACTAGTGGATCTGTGGAATGATTGTACCTCCACTGGAGAGGAGGAATGAAAAATAATTCCTTGAAGACAAACGAGTTGAATATGACGGAAAATTGATTATTGTTTAGTAAATTATTCCCCGGAGAGGAGGGGGAGAAGAAGAGTTATTGCAGTGCGCCTTCTGGTTGTTTGGAGAGAGTGCGTGTGCACGGAGTGAATGCTGAGCTGAGTGTGTGCATGCACTTATGCACAGTATGACAGTGGTGACCCCGACTAGGACTAGGGCTTAGGACAAGGTTTTTTTTTGTACCCCCTCCAAGAAAAAAAAGATTTCTATTTGTACCCCTCCAAGGAAAAAAATATATTTGTACCCCTCCAAAGACAAATTAAGATTTCCCCTTCAAGAAAAAAAAAATCTGTGCAAAGAAAAATTTGTATAATTGATGTCTTTATTGTTTGTAGTCTTTATTTTCATTTGTTTCTGTATGTGTGTGTTCGAATGTTGTTGATTTCTTTTGATTGCTCTGCTCTGTTAGGGTTGTTTTTTTTTGTAGGATTTCCTTTTGACCCTTTTCCCCCTCAGGACCGATAGCCTCAACCTCCTCTTGCTCGTACCTGGCAGCAAGGGGGCAGGGCGTTGAGGAGTCGTTGTCCTTCCCCTAGCTTAGATTTTGTTTTGTCCCCTTCCCCAGGACTGATAGCCCCAACCTCTTCCTGCTCTGTTTTAGCAGGGGGGCATGGCGTTGGGGAGTCAATAGTCCCTCCCTCTCTCATTACTATCTAATTCTTTATCTTTCCTCTCGTTTTATTTGGATTTTTCCCCTTTCCCCTCTGAGTGTGGGATCGACTTCACCTCCGTCACTCAACTAGTGTAGGTGGTGGAGTGGATTACCGCTCACTCCAAATAAACGTCTTTTTTTATTATCTTTTGGGTTTTGGGTTCTTTTGGGTGTGTGTGTGTTTTTTCTGATTGTATATTTATTAGATTGTTTATTGCATTGAGTTTCAGTATATTGTGTGTATTATTATTTGAATACTTCCCCGTCTCCAGCTTTACGGGAGACAGTTGCCATTAGGGTGCTGTCTGAGGGCCTCTTTCGCTTTTTCTAATTTCCTCTTTCTATACCGGACCTGTCTATTCTTTCATTTCCTTTTCACCCCCTTTACAAAAAAAATCTCCAAACCTTCTCTTCAATAGGCACCTATCTAGTTTCTTTTCAGCAGTGTCATCTTTTAGGTAGGATTTCCGTTAGTGTACGTTTTCTCCCCCTCTTTTTAATTGTTCGTTAATTCATTTGTTTTGTAATTTTGTATTCACTTATTGTTTAAGGCGATTCATTTGTTTTGTGAACTCATCTATTGTTTTACCAAGAAACTAAGTAAGAAAGTAACAAGTACAGTAAGAACAGTTAAGAACATAAACATTATAAAGAATTTATTTCCGGGAAAAAACTTTATATTTTGTCTGTTTTCTTTTCACTGGAAAAAAGAGTTATTAGTATTGCATTTCATTTTCTTAGCTGTTTTGTTCCCTTTCGGAAAGAATATTGGTGAAAATCTCTTTTGGAAAGACCACATTGTCAATTCTTATTAGTGCTTTTCTTTTATAAGCCTTTATTATTCTGTTTATACCGGCATTTAAATTCTTTATTTGTACATACTGTAACAAAGTGGGTTTTTTGTTTTTTTGTTGGAAACGGATATAACATCACATATCGCCTTATTTTAATCATATTTAGTCATTGTTTCTTGTTTCTTTGTGGTAACTATTCATGATGGAAAATTTTGATGAATATGTACGACAGGCCGAGCGTTTAGGCTTTGAAGGTGATAAATTGGCAAACTATGTCCAACAATGTCTGGATAGGGCAGACAGAGAGATAGAGAGACAGGAAAAACAGAGACAACTAGAAGAAAAAGATAAAGAACGACAAGAAAAGGATAAAGAACGACAAGAAAAGGATAAAGAACGACAAGAAAAAGATAAAGAACGACAAGAAAAAGATAAAGAACGACAAGAAAATCTAAAAAGATTAGAACTTGAAGAGAAAAAACTACAGAAAGAGATGGAAGAAAATAAAAAAAGAATAGAGTTTGAAGAAAAAAAACTACAGACAGACAGAGAGGAGGTTCAGAGAAAACTAGAGCTAGAGGATAAGGATAAGGAACGGCAGTTTAAACTGAGACAACTTGAATTAGAGACTGATGCGGAAATTAAAAAATTACAGGCATCGAGAGAACCTCCACCACCTCCATCGGTCGGTTCCGCGAGTTCATTTAATCCGAAGTCAACATACATTCCGAAGTTGCCGCCGTTCGAAGAAAAAACCGATGATATTGACAGTTTTCTTTTTCGGTTCGAGAACCACGCTACTTCTTGTGGTTGGCCGAAGGAGAAATGGACGTTGTTTATCGCGTCGCTGTTTAAGGGAAGTGCTTTGGCACTATACCACACACTTGCGGCAAAGGAAGGGTTGACTTGGGATCAGTTAAAAGAAGAACTCTTAAAGAAGTTTCAGTGTTCAGCTGACCGTTTTCGTGAGCGTTTCCGATCTATTCGTCCTGACAAGGGAGAATCATTTCCGCTTTTTTGATAAGAATGAGTCATTGTTTAGACAGATGGATAGAGCTAACAAAGACAAATAAAACTTTCGAATCACTGCGAGATTTGCTACTTCGAGAGCAACTTTTTCAAAGCGTCAGTAAAGATTTGGCCACTTTTCTTAAGGAAAGACAGTTCGATAGCGTTGACGAAATGTGTCAGATGGCGGATCAGTACTGTATTGCTCATCCGGATAAAGGTGTTGCCCGCAAGGAAAATTCGTCCCTTTTCGAGTCTCACGCGGCATTTCAGATACATTCTGGACAAGGAAACTTTAGAAGAGGAAATCGCGCTTCATTCCAAGGTCCGCACTCTTACACGTCTTTTGGCAACAGACAACGACCTTTCCGTGGTCAAGGCCATGTCGGTTCTGGCGATTTCCGTCAGTACGAATACTCACCACCGGAAAGACCTTTTCCTTTCCGAGGGCGTGGTGAACAACAACCGCGAAGACCCTTTGGTCCAGTTCGTGGGCAAGGTCGAGGTTCACAGACTAATGGTAACCAGTTGTCCGCCAACCAAACCATGCGTTGCCATTTTTGTGACGGCAAATTGCATTTGAAACGGGACTGTCCTTTCAAAGGAAGTGGAGCAAAGACTGGATTTGTTTCCACTACATGTGAAGAAGGTCTTGTTTTGGCACCAGATCAGTCCATTGATGGTCTTCTTTTGGAGGATTGTGCCATTAATGGTTTACAAGGTTCTGTTTTGCGAGATACAGGTTGCACCACAGCTGGTGTAAGGAAATGTTTTGTTCTACCAGACCAATATCTTGACAGTGTTCAGAAATGCAGATCGTTTGGTGGAAAAATTGAAACTTTTCCACTTGCAAAAATTTCCGTTGATACACCATACTACTCCGGGTCACTTACCGCCTGTGTTATTGAGAATCCAGTTTGCGATTTGATTTTGGGAAATTTACCAGGTGTTGCGACAGTACATGGTGGTGCCGGAGGATCTTTCGTTCCTTGTCTCATCAGTACAAGATCAAAAGTCGTAGAGCAGGGAAAACCAACAAAACCACTCAAGGTTTCAAAACTGGATGAACTAAAAGTTACGCCAGATGTTTTGAAGACCATGCAGAGAAGCGACGAGACATTGACGACTGTACTGTCTACTGCAAAGCAGAGTGTCTCTGACAAACCAACGGACAAGCCGACGTACATACTGGACTCTGACATCCTCTACAGGCATGTACCTGGACAAGACAACGAACAGATTGTGGTTCCCAAAGTGAAAATGGCAAATGCTGAAAAGGTATTCCATGTAAACATGCTAAAAAAGTATGTTGAACGTACAAATGTTGCCATTACTGATTCAATTGAATGGATGTGTCCAGTGTCTGAAACAGATGTGGCTGTTACAGAAATAATTGATTCTGATTTTGTACCTGATGTTACATACAGAGACAGAGCAAAAACTGTGCAAACAACAAATGTGGGATTGTTAACGTCTACCAGTATAGATGATACTGTACATCTGCCCACTCTTTCTGTCAAGGGAGAAACTTATCGTGATGTCATTGTGTGTGATGATTTGTCTTTGATTCAGAAAGAACAATTGGAAGGTATTTTGAAGGACTTTCAGGATGTTCTGACTGATACCCCAGGGACAGTGACAGCAATTGAACCCCATACTATTCACTTGAGTACGGAAAACCCGGTCCGAGTCAAACCATACCCTCTCCCATTTGCGAAAAAACAGGTTGTCGAAAGAGAGATTCAAGTCATGCTCGGGTTGAAAGTTATTGAACCGTCCTCGTCACCATACAGCTCACCAGTTGTTTTGGTGGACAAACCTGATGGCTCGGTGCGGTTTTGCATCGATTACAGGAAGTTAAACAAAATCACTGTGTTTGATGCAGAACCTATCCCAGACATTGAGGAACTTCTTTGTCAACTCTCAGAAGGAAAATATTTTGTCAAAATAGATTTGACTAAAGGATATTGGCAAATCCCGATGGCTGAAGCAGACAAGGGAAAAACAGCTTTTCAGACACCTTTTGGACTGTTTCAATGGACGAAAATGCCATTTGGATTACAAAACGCCCCAGCTTCTTTTGCCAGAATGATGCGTGCACTAAAACTTCATGAGTGTGGAGCAGTAAGTTTTTTTGATGACATTTTGCTTGCTGCAAAGTCATGGAATGATCTGGAGGAAAACTTGAGAGCTGTTTTTTGTAAACTCCGGAATTTTGGTCTGACGGCTAGACCGTCCAAAATACGTGCTGGATTCCAGACTCTTGAGTTTTTGGGTCATGTCATTTCTGTTGGAAAAATGACACCAGAGGAAAAGAAAGTAGAAAAGATCTTGGCCTTGAAGAGACCCAGTACAAAGAAACAGATCAGATCACTCATTGGATTGTTGTCCTATTA
>JAMYXO010002843.1:0-22230 GCA_033310375.1 Conus canariensis | reverse complement strand
GTAATGAAGCCAAAACATGAAATAGCCATTATTTCCAAATTCCAGTCAATGTTTTACGACCCATTTGGCTTTAGTTTCTCGGTGCCAAAAGGTCATATCGTTTGTGCACGATTTCAATTTTAAGTCACCAAATTTTGGAAAGCTGTTGTCAAGCTCAGAATTAAGTAAATGAGCTAAACAGACGTTTTCGCCACCCATTTTAGTTGCAGATCGACGTAAAGTCTTAGAACATGATGCATGTTTATATTTTGGGGCCGCGTGGTAATACAATTTTTTTTTAGGCAACCATTTCCCAAAACCCGGTGTGTGTGTGTGTGTGTGTGTGTGTGTGTGTGTGTGTGTGTGTGTGTGTGTGTGTGTGTGTGTGTGGTGTGTGTGTGTGTGTGTGTGTGTGTGTTGTGTGTGTGTGTGTGTGTGTGTGAGTGACCTCAATTCGTGTTATTTATAGTCTAGCCGACTTCAAAGGCTATAAATAGGGCTGCCCTTGTGTAATGATGATGACGATGGTAATGGTGCATGTGTGTGTGTGTGTGTGTGTGTGTGTGTGTGTGTGGTGTGTGTGTGTGTGTGTGTGTGTTCGCGTGCAGACTCGTTGTGCTGGTGTTAGTAATGTTTAACCCCCTTCAGACCTATCGAAGGGCGATGAAGCCTGGTGGTGTGTACTGTGTTATACCACTGAGCATTGAAGACTACTGAATGCTGCTGGCATGTGTGCGACATTAGCCACATCCCTTACTACACAGCTGCCATTTGACACTTCTAAGCACGTCCATTATATCACAGGAGTCATTTGACACTATCAGGCACATTCCATACATTACAAGAGTCCTTTGACACGTCCATGTTTATCCCTTACACCACAGATGTCTGATATTTTCATGCACATTGTTTACATCACAGGAGTCCTTTGACACTTCCATCCACATTCGTTACATCACAGAAACCTTTGACAGTTTCAGGTGTATCCATAAGATTTTGAGAGGTTTTTTTTTCAAATTTCAGTGCATATCCATTGTATTGATAGAGTTATTCACTGCACACGCACTGAAATTGAAAGGACACTTGTCAGCAGCAGAGACGGGGTGTGTCAAAAGTCAGGTGTAAATCACTGACAATTTTAACCATTTGTTGATGTCGCCGTCTACAATGTGTTGTCTTACATCATACTTTTTTTTTCTTTTATGCAGTGCCACGACCGCAACAACAACGATGAGACCAGGTAATTTGTTTTCTTCCTTGCTTTTTGTTTGCTTGTTGCCATCAGCAGAAAATCATGATGTTACCTCATTCACAGAATACACCAGAAGTCTTTTTTGTTTCTTTTGGTTGAGTTTTTACCATTTAATTTTATATAAGGTTGACCCGGGCAAGGTTTGACGAGTGAAAATGGTTTTTTTTTTCCTCTCGCTCCATCTGTCTACATTTGTACAAACTCAGCTTGGTCTCTGACTGACGTGCATCATGTTAGGAAGAACATGCTGACACATCGCCACACAGAATGTTGTGACCACATTCCAGGCATGGGTAAAATCACGACTTTCCATAAACGTTGATTCAGACAAGAGTATTCTGTTTGCTCATTAGATTCTAACCTTTTGTTTCCTACTGCAAACAATCTTTTTTTTTTTTTTTTAAATCGTAGTGAATTCCACCCCACCACCTCGGAGGTGATAAGTGGAGGTGAAAACATCCTCATTTATATTTACCTACTTTCGGACATTTTAGGATATCTCAACCTACCACAGTGACGTCAACCCATATCCTAGTGACGTCATACTCTAGAAGCCGTGTCTGCCCCTACAATAGTGAAGTCTCTTACTCCCCTTGTAATGTCTGTCCCTACTCTGGTGATGTCTTCCCCCTGCCCTGGTAACATATGTCTCTACCTTGAGGAAGTTTCCCTCTGTCTGGTGATGTCTTCTCTTACGCTTGTAATGTCTCCTGCCACCCTGGTGAGGTCTCCCTCAATCACGATGGTATCTTTCCCTACTCTGGTGATGCGTTTCCCCACCCTGGCGATGTCTTCCCCTACCCTGTTGGTGCCTTCTGTTACCCTGGTGATGTCTTCCATACTCTGTGGTGGTGTCTTCCCCTACCCTGGTGAAGTCTTCCACACCCTGTGGTGATGTCTTCCCCTACCCTGGTGATGTCCTCCCTACCCTGTGGTGATGTCTTCCCTACCCTGAAGATGTCTTCCCCTACCCTGGTGATGTCTTCTGTTACCCTGGTGATGTCTTCCCCTACCCTGTTGGTGCCTTCTGTTACCCTGGTGATGTCTTCCATACTCTGTGGGGGTGTCTTCCCCTACCCTGGTGAAGTCTTCCACACCCTGTGGTGATGTCTTCCCCTACCCTGGTGATGTCCTCCCTACCCTGTGGTGATGTCTTCCCTACCCTGAAGATGTCTTCCCCTACCCTGGTGATGTCTTCTGTTACCCTGGTGATGTCTTCCCCTACCCTAGTTATGTCTTCCCCTACCCTGGTGATGTCTTCCCCTACCCTAGTGATGTCCTTCATTACCCTGGTGATGTCTTCCCCTAGCCTAGTGATGTCTTTCCCCTAGCCTAGTGATGTCTTCCCCTACCCTGGTAATTACCCTGGTGATGTCTTCCCCTACCCTGGTAATTACCCTGGTGGTGCCTTCCCTTACCCTGGTGATGTCTTCCCCTACCCTGGTGATTGCCCTGGTGATGCCTTCCCCTACCCTTGTGATTGCCCTGGTGATGTCTTCCCCTAGCCTAGTGATGTCTTTTCCTAGCCTAGTGATGTCTTCCCCTACCCTGGTAATTACCCGGTGATATCTTCCCCTACCCTGGTGATTACCCTGGTGATGCCTTCCCTTACCCTGGTGATGTCTTCCCCTACCCTGGTGATGTCTTCCCCTACCCTGGTGATTACCCTGGTAATATCTTCCCCAACCCTAGTGATGTCTTTCCCTACCCTGGTGATATATTCCCCAACCCTAGTGATGTCTTCCCCTACCCTGGTGATGTCTTCCCCTACCCTGGAGATTACCCTGGTGATATCTTCCCCTACCCTGATGATGTCTTCCCCTACCATGGTGATTAACCTGGTGATGTCTTCCCCTACCCTGGTGATGTCTTCCCCTACCCTGGTGGTGTCTTCCCCTACCCTGGTGATATCTTCCCCAACCCTAGTGATGTCTTCCCCTACCCTGATGATGTCTTCCCCTACCTTGGTGATTACCCTGGTGATGTCTTCCCCTACCCTGCGATGTCTTCCCCTACCCTGGTGATTACCCTGGTGATGTCTTTCCCTTCCCTGGTGATGTCTTCCCCAACCCTTGTGATGTCTTCCCCTACCATGGTGATTACCCTGGTGATGTCTTCCCTTACCCTGGTGATGTCTTCCATTACTCTAGTGATGTCTTCCGTTACCCTGTTGATGTCTCTTGTTACCCTGATGATATGTTACCTTACCCTAGTGATGTCTTACCTTACCCTAGTGATGTCTTACCTTACCCTAGTGACGTCTTACCCTACCCTAGTGATGTCTTACGTTACCCTAGTGATGTCTTGTCTTACCCTAGTGACGTCTTACCTTATCCTTGTGATGTCTTACCTTACCCTAGTGAGGTCTTACCTTACCCTAGTGATGTCTTACCTTACCCTTGTGATGTCTTACCTTACCCTAGTGATGGCTTGCCTTACCCTTGGGATGCCTTGCCCTAGTGATGTCTTACCCTACCTAGGGATGTCTTACCTTACCTAGTGATGTCTTATCTTACCCTTGTGATGTCTTACATTACCCTTGTGATGTCTTACCTTACTCTTGGGATGTCTTACATTACCCTTGTGATGTCTTACATTACCCTAGTGATGTTTTACCTTACCCTAGTGATGTCGTACCTTACCCTAGTGATGTCTTACCTTACCCTTGTGATGTCTTACCTTACCCTTGTGATATTGTACCCTAGTGATGTCTTACCCTAGTGATGTCTTGCCATACCCTAGTAATGTCTTACCTTACCCTAGTGATGTCTTGCCCTAGTGATGTCTTACCCTTGTGATGTCTTACCTGGTGATGTCTTCCCTTACCCAGGTGATGTCTTCTCTTACCCTAGTGATGTCTTACCCTAGTGATGTCTTACCCTAGTGATGTCTTCCCTTACCCTAGTGATGTCTTTCACCACCCTGGTGATGTTCCCACTACCCTGATGATGCATCTCCCTATCCTGGTGATGGTGATGTCTTCCCTACAATGGTGATGTCTTCCCCTACCCTTGTGATGTCTTCCCCTACAATAGTGATGTCTTACCTTTCCACAGTGATATCTCCCACTACCCTGGTGATGTCTTCCCCTACCCCCACAGTGTCTCATACTACCCTGGTGGTGTTTATTTTACCCAGGTGATATGTCTCACAACCCTGGTGATATCCCAGTCTTCTTTGTTGATGTCTCGCCACTTCCCTGGTAATGTCTCCCTGTACCTAGTCATATGTCTCCCTAGTCAACCGAATCTCTTAATTTCCGTGGCCCTTCAAGCTATTGTCTCATTGGACCTCAGTTCTGATTTACAACGCAATGCCCATGGTTATTATGTGTTACATGACCCCCTGTTTTGGCAAACGTTTGGAGACTGCTGTTGGGTGAATGTGGTGACGACTTCAAAGAGCAATGCAGTCACGCTGTCTCTGTAATAAACAGTTGTCGTTAGTAAGGGGGGTGGTAGCTGGTATTGTGTGTAGGCTGGAACAGTGCATGCACTACTGAATACTACCGAAGTAACTCGGCTGCAGTGCAGTGTCAGATCTGGTGGGTTGTCTAAAGACGCCTTTACAGGGAAAGCTTTCTCTGGACCGCCTGTACTGCTGCTGCGACAGAACAACTGTGGGTGTTGCTGGGTGGTTGGGAAATGGAACGTGTGGCAAAGGTATAAAGCTACACATAGGTCATGAAAGATAGGACAGGTAAGAAAGGCTGTGACATTTTCAATCATAAACACACGGTGAACTTTTTGGGGTATAACTCGCTTCAAGCTTAACATGCTGTTATCATACTAATATTTACTAACCAAAAAAAAAAGTTTCAATTTTTCAAAAGCAAAAAGTATGAATGGTAAAAATATAGACGACGACTATAATGATGATGATGATGATGATGACGATACCACTACTACTACCATACTTCTACTGCTACTACTACTTATTATCATTGTTATCATTACTATCATTGTTATTATTATTATTATTATTATTATTATATTATTATTATTATTATTATTATTATTCTGGTTGTTGTTATCATTATTAATATTATTGATTATCATTACTTTTACTATAATGATGATAATCATGACAATAATAAAAAGTTGACGGGAAGGAGTGAAAATGATCGGTGAGTAAAAAGCTACGAGTAGTATGTAAACAGGGAAAAAAGTATGTGTGGGAAGGGGGGGGAGAGGGGAGAAAAAGAAAAGAAAGCAAAGGGGAAGAAAGAAAAATGTATACATGTACTACTACTATTTATGAAAAATCTGATAGTAATAATGGTAATAACTACAATAGCAATGATAATTATTATATGATAATAATAATAATAATTATGATAATTATTATAATGATAATAATAGTAATAATGATGACGTTAACAACATGATGATAATAATGATGATAATGATAAAGATAATAATTATAATGATAGTAATGATAATAATAATGATGATGATAATCATAATCATAATCAAAAGTAGGTCGGAGGGAGGGAAACTGATCAGTGAGTAAAAAGCTAAGAGTATTATTGGAATAGGAGAAAGGGGAAGGAAAAAAGAAAGAAGATTATAAAAGAAGACAGGAAAACATATGCATTTAAAGGAAGTATATCTGTCTATCTATCTGTCTATCTGTCAGTCTAACTCTCTCTCTCTCTCTCTCTCTCTCTCTCTCTCTCTCTCTCTCTCTCTATATATATATATATATATATATATATATATATATTATATATATATATATATGTATGTATGTATGTATGTGTGTGTGTGTGTGTGTGTGTGTGTGTGTGTGTGTGTGTGTGTGTGTGTGTGTGTGTGTATGAAAGAAAATCAGAGCTGAAAAGAAGGTGTGTGTGGGGGGGGGGGGGGGGGATGAGTAGATAAGTACGTAAAGAAAATATATATACAGAAAATGAAAATAGCAAAAGAAGGAGAGAAGAGGGTATTTAGTAACGAACAAATTGATAAAGAAAATGAAAACTGTTAAGGAAGGAGAGACGAGAGAAGACTGTGACATACGTCTGAGGGAAATATGTGTAGCGAGGTAGTGTCTGTGGTAAGTATTGTGGGGTGGGGATGCTGTAGGGGTAGGTAGGTGTGTGCTACTTTTAAACATTGATATCCAGTGGGCAGAGGCTCCCCAGTCTGGCAATAAGATGGAATTCCTGCATGATGTTCTCAAAGTTGTCACCGTGTGATTGCCATGATTGATGCTTTGCTGGGAATGCTTAAAGTGCTGAGCGACTGGTGTTGGAGCTGGTTGTGGTGGGTTAAAGCCAGGTATTCAGAAATGCGCGTGTTAGGTGTGCAAGATGTCTCGCCTAAGTAGATCTTCCTGCACAGTTCACTGAGGACAGCATATACCATGCTGCTGCTGTGCCAGGAGAATGTATGTTTAGTGTTGATCAAGATTTTGGGGCCATGTAGGATGGTGCTGCTGCTGTGCCAGGAGAATGTATGTTTAGTGTTGATCAAGCTTTTGGGGCCATGTAGGATGGTGTCCGGCTTGGTGAGAAGAAGAGAAAGATTAAATGTCTGTTCTAGTTCAGCAATCTTATTTTGCCCGCAAACCCCACTTTTCACATAATCAAATTCTCTTAACCAAAAAAATAGCTAAAACCCTACAAAATTAAACAAATCTAATTGCGTAAAAAGGGGGGTTTGCGGGCAAAATAAGATTGCTGAACTAGAACCGCACATTTTAACTTTCTCTCTGATTAATCTTCTATCTCAAGCACTACCAACAAATCAGAACAAACAACCGGCCTTCCATCTTGGTTAGTTATTTTTACACACACTGAATTTATAGGCCCTTCAACTAATTCTTTAAATTGACTGTTTTCACCAAATGTATATGACTGATAATCGCAAAACCCCACCTTAGTTGATGGGAGTGCTCTTAGAACTGTAGATGGCTGACCATTATACAAATTAGTGTTTGTTTTTAATTCGCTTAAATGAACATACAACATTGGATTAATTAGAAAATCGGATGGCCTACTGCCTACATATTCATATAGACCGCTTTCTATATACGCGTGTGTATTAATACGATAGGCTTTACCACTATCATAAAAGCCTAACATTCGAGCAAGGCCCTTGGGAAAAACGTACTCCCTTTTGTCTTTATGTTTTGGTAAAAATATAGTAATTATAAGACTTGCCTCATTAATTTCTAACCGTATGTCAAATTTGTTAAATGCTTCTTTTAAAGAACAAAAGCTGTAGTAACCATCAGGTATTTTTAAACGTTTTAAGCGATTGTCCCCCTCATCATAAATATCTATCCAATTATTTTGGGCCTTTTCAGATATGTTAAACCATCTTATTTTAAACCTAAGTTCTCTAAGAGCAGCCCTACACTTCCCGCCTTTATTGTCAACTGAATACTTTAAAAACACGCGCTGGTTTTGCTTGGTTATATAAAGGAACATCCTTTTTAAATCCTTTTTAAAAAATCTATTTAAAAATGGAGCCTTTTAAATATAATGAAAGTGCCGCTTACGACGTAGGAGGGTTTATGAGCCCAAATCTTTGGACTTTAGTAACCTAACCATCGCAGTGGATGAATCATATGGCTTTCTAGTTAGACTTGTAAACCCACTAACTAGATATTTAAATCCTCCAATAAAGAGTGATAGAGTGCCATCAGCATGGTCATCCAACCCTATGACCTTTTACCAGAATCAGTTAAATTTTGCTATTTACTGCTCAACCACTGGCTGCGGTGTTTCATATGCAAACCATTTAAACCACCCCAACCTCTTAGTAAGGTCAGTATATAACTTTCATGTTTATTATCAGTATAGACGCATACTAACTGAACTACAAGTACGCCTCCCCAATGACAACGCGTTTAATCCATTTCTCAGCCCAATGGACAATAATGCATATGAAAGAATCTGCAACGAATTTAACATTAACCCTTCAAATAACTTTAGACAAAAGTTAGACCGCAATCACGGGTTGGGCACATTGTATTTGTGGGGTCAGCGTAGAGAATATAATTTTGACTACTGGCCCGGCCACACCTCTTTTAAGTCAAACTCCCAAGTTAGATTGGGGGCCATAGAACAAAAACATCCTAATGCTTGGGCAACATTTATCTTAGATGAAAGTAAAGGTCTAACAATGCCGGGAGTGCAAAGGCTTAATGACTCCATAAGAACATACGTTTGGTGTCTATTAGGAGCACAAGCACAGACTAAATCTAGCATAGTGGATCAATCTACAGGCTTTGACGCCAGAAAACAATTTCTAGCCAATTTAGAAGATGCTATTAACTCTGCTGTTGATTTGCCTTCCAGCATACAAAGGTACCAAAACGTTCTTTCACATGCTCGGTCAAAGGTTGACTTTGTTGTGGGCCATGGATTATACATGCTGCCTTCTGACCTTAGACTACAGATTGGCATGATACAGAATTATAACAATGAAATCCTCATAGTCGGAGACGACCAAAACTTAGGACACAATCAAGGCTTAAACACAAGGCCCGCGCCAGCCATTTTAAAAAAAGTATCTAGCCCAGAACCTGCAGAAAGCGACCCACCGCCAGTTATAAGCAGCCCAGAAAGCGATCCACCGCCTGTTGATGTACCTCACCCCGACAGACACACTAGCGAAAAGACAGCTCTTGTTGTGTTTTTAACTTTTACTGGATTAGCCATACTTTATTTCACTAAAAATTAAACCGGCAGCCAGCACCCCCAAAGTCCACAGATGGTCAGCCATATAACCAGCCACTTTGCCTATGGTAGACAAAACCCAACTAACAACACTGCCTATTATGCCAGGCAGAGCATCAAGCGCTTTGACAGCTAACTTCTTTAATAGGTTTGCTAGGTGGTGTAATTGTTTTCTAATCCAACTTTTACCGGGCTGAGGCGTTGGAGGAGCTACTGACCCTGTTGGTGCACCGCCAGTTAAAGCATAAACGAGTGTAGAGATAGCAAACCCAACAGCTGTCAATATGCTAACTACTGTAATCCCCTGCTCTCTGAACAGAGTCCTTATTCTTTCTGCTAATGTAGTATTTTCATAAAGTATTCTGCGTATAGTTTCTTTGATTCTGTTTGTTTGTAATACTATTTGTTCTCTGTTAGTAGACAGCGTTTCTAACCTGGCCGCCCTTAGTAACATTAACTCCTGTATTTTCGCCCGTATTCTAGCCTTTTCTTCTCGCCCTAAATTGTTATCATCTGCATCAGCCAGTTTATTTTTTTCTTCTCTTATCTCTATCTCTAACTCGCCAAGTTTTGACAAGTTGTTTTTTAGCTCGCCATTTATTCTCCGCAGAGTTTCATCAAGGCCCCTGAGTTCATGTATTGCAGCTTTAAGATTCCTGTGTACACTGTCAGGCAATGGAGGGTCATCAATTGTTTGTAAAGCTGCTTCTTCTTCAGGGCTCAGCTCACGTTCTCTTTGACTAGGCGAACCGACAATTGTTTTTAACTGCGTCTCCTCATTAAAACTCGTCTCAATTTCTGCTATTGCCTCATCTGTTCTTTGACTTAATTCTTGAAAAGAGAACACTTCTATTTCAGATCGTGTTAGCAACCTCCGCTCCAAGTTCTGTAAAGCACTAACAGCCTCGGGCCTTAAATCTTTAATAAGGGCTAACCGCCTTCGGTCGGCAACAGGGAGTTTTCTAAGAATTGTGCTCATGCTTAAAAACTTGCCTGGGTCTGGCTTTGTAGTAAGTTGTACAAGGCCTTTACTAGTCCTTACATACAGATGATTATTTTTATCCATCTTAAAATCAAAAGCACTGTGGCCTTCTGGCGGCTCTAGTCCTATGCTTCTATAGAATGAGTTAATTTTATTTGTTAATAGTTCTGCACGAGCTGTAATAACTCCAGGGGGCGTTTCTTCTACTGAAGGGGTTAAAGAACGTGCTTCTTCAAGTTCATCTTCTAATGAAGGGCCCGATTCTGTTTCATCATCTTCCTCTTCAATAGGTTCAATTGCGTCAAAATCATCATCAGCCATATTTATATATTTATTATTTTTTGTTTTATAAAAAATGAACCCATACGGCTGCGACCTTGATCCATTCAGAAAAGCGAAGGAGCCCCACGGCATAAAAGGTATAAGACAGACTGTGCGGGTTGTAAATAATCCATCAACAATTGAGCCTAATGAAATGTTAACAGTAAGATTTAGTGATCTCGGACCTGACGATGTTATAATGCCGGGCACTGCCAGGCTGTCATTCAAAATAGATATTGAGTCGGCGGATCCTAATGCCACTGTCGTTGCTAACCTGGGCAGGGCTATCATTAAAAATATGGTAATTAAACTGGAAGGTAGAGAAGTCTTCTCGCTGAGTAGCGCAGACATTTTTAATCTCTATTCTGATCTGTGGCTGACTAGAACAGAAAGGAAAGACAAAATCTTTCAGGGAATCCAGAGCCCAAACGGTCTTAAGCACAGGCTTAATGCTGCAGATGCAAAGGAAGACGAGGGAGACCAGGCAATAGCGCGAGCATTTAAGAACAGATTTTGCATCCCTCTAGATTTTGAACTGTTAAAAACCCATCAACCATATTACCAAGGCGCACTAAGAGACAAACTTACTTACGAACTGACATTCAATGACAGCGGATCTGTTATTTTATCAGATGATCCCTTAGCCAAATACACTGTTAGTAACATCTCTCTTAATTTTGACGTTGTTACTAACCCCGAACTAGCTAGAATAATCTTAAATCAGTATAAAAGTAGGGCGGTTGTTTACTTTGAAAGAGTTTTACACCACAGTCTAGCGATTAAAAACAAGCAAGACACCGTCTGGGAAATAGCTATAAGCAATTCTTTAAGGTCTCTAAAGGGGGTTCTCTTGCTATTTACTAAACCCTCAGCTCCTTTTCAGAGAGAATCTGAGGTGTTTTACAACCCAAAAATTGAGCAACTGTCTTGCACAGTAGATGGTAAGCCTTTTCAGCTGTATTCAGCCGGACTTTTACCTGACCAACACTTTGATGAAATAAGAAAATTGTTTGCTGGAGGCAGACAGACAAGCCCCACAGCCGATCATGTTGTGTAAAAAACTTCACCTTCACGATGTAAGGCTCGAAGATTATCTAACAGACAAATATGGACTATGGCTGGATTTTAGATCCACGTATGACAACAGACTGCACGGGAGTGGAAGAAGGGTAGGGTCAGATGGCATACTCATACAGATTAATAAGGAAGAGGAGGAGAATGGCCAGATACAAATGCACGTTTTTGTGGTTTATGACGCCTAGCTGAACATTGAAGAAAATAGACTGAAAGAAATAGCCTATTAAAACAGATGGATAGTTTGAACTTTTTGCCCAAAGACCCGCACTGTTCGCTTATTTGTGGGATTACTGGGTGTGGGAAAACTGTCTTCGTGCTTGATTTGTTACAAACAGTCTACAGGTTTCATTACGAGTACATTGTTATATTCTGCACAACCATTAAGCACAACAAGTCTTACAAAGAAAGGCAGTTTGTTTGGACAGACGATAATATATTCTTAGTTGATCCTACTGACAAGCTAAGCGACTGTTTAGAACATTACTATAGGCTATTTGAGGGAACCGAAACGCTGTTTATTATTGATGACTGTTCAGCCGAACAAGACATTGTTAAAAAAAGAAGGGCCCTGTCTAAGCTAGCCTTTAGCGGAAGACACGCATTAGTTTCTGTTTGGCTCTTAACTCAAAAATACAATGCTGTCTTAAAAGACTTTAGATCGCAGTTAAAATCGGTCATCTTATTCTATACTAAGGACAGGGATAGTTTTGAAGAGTGTTTAAGTGAAAACTATATAATCAGGGACAGGGATGAACTAAAAAAAATAAAAGAGCGGCTAGAAAAATCTAAGCATGCTAAACTATGCTTACGGACTGACCCACCAGTTCAATACGTTTGTTTATTATAGATTGCTCATTATAGATTGCTCATTATAGATTGCTCATTATAGATTGCTCATTATAGATTGTTTAATAATAAATTGTTTATATTAAAAAGAATGTCTCGAGGGCCAGAATCAAAAGCAGAGTTAGCTCCTAAATGCGTTGCAGTAGAGATAAAAGATCTAGCAGATACAACTGACTTTGATCTAATAGGAGTGGCAGGAAATGTTTATGGATTTGAGTACACCGACGATAGCGTTTACAAACGAATAGAAATTGAAGATAAAAAACGGCAGCAGTATCCTAACCTGGAAGAGATAAGAAATTTAAGGGCAAACGATTTTGGCAAACACGAATACAAACTTCATAAACGAGAGAATGCCTGGGCGTTGCTTCCTGACATTAACTGGGATTTAAAGTTTGAACTACGAAGCCCCCATGTATACTTTGATAAGAAATACAATTTTAGAAAAGCTTTGAATGAAGGACGCCTTCTTGCTAGCCTAGTCCCAGGAACACAACAGAAAAAGCAGATTGAAATAACTAAGCAGGGCTCTGTATATATGCTGCGGAGAAAGAAGTCCTTAGCTGAAGTGGGGGGTGACACCGTCGGCTTAGAATTTAACCCCAAACTAGAATCACTGCCTAGAAAAATGACGATGCTTTTTCGCTTATTTATTACTCCAAGGGAGTCTGATCCTAGTTTGCCAGAGCATACGTTAATCAGGGGTGTACAAATAAAGTCTGAAAACTTGGGCGGCCCTCTTAGGCTTGTTATTGTTATTACTAAAAATGAGGATCAAATAAACACTTTTGTATCTTCTGACAAAGTTACTGTAATGGTTGACAAAGACAAACTAACAGTACTCGATTTTATTTTCATTAAGTATGTTGATTTTATTGCGTTTTACTCTGTTGATGAAGTGCTGCCAGAAGGGTTAATAAGAAGATATGTACAGGATTAATAAAATAATCTTAATTAAAAATGGAAGACGGCCAGCAGTTTAGATTAAAGCACATGGCTGAGCTTGAAGAAGAAATAGAAAGTGATTTGAACAAGTATAGGGTTACTAGAAAGAAATATGCTAAAGCTTTAAATGCCCTTTCTTATATAATCACCGGCTCATCAGTTGTAGCCGGCTTAAGCACCGGGTCTAGTGTCGCTCTTTTAGCTACTGGAGTTGGGACGCCAATATCCATAGCTTTTGGGAGTGTTGGTTTGGGTTTAGTTGCTGTGTCCACGATTGTAAGTGCGGTTTTAAAGAAACTGGCACCTAAGTTACAAAAGCACACTGCCATTGTAGCCCTAGCAACAGCAAAACTTCATTCATTAAGGCTGATTATAAGCGATACATTGCTGGATGGAAAAGTAACAGACGAAGAATTTAAACGAGCCATGGCTGACGGTGATGATTACAGACAACAAAAAATCAACCTCCAAAAGAAATGGAGAAAGACTTTTACTTCACAACAGGTAGACGCTGAGGCAATCAGAAAGAACATTGCATAGCAGAACCTTGCAAACCCAAAAACGAGCATGATTTAATTATTGTATTACTTATATATTTGATCTTAAAAATGGCAACCAAAGTAGTTACAGAACTTAAAAATATATGCTGCGCCCTAGAGTTAATGATGGAGCGGGGGGCTAATGAAGAAGAGTTAAGAAACAAGTTTGACGAATTAATTGCGGATCTTTTTGAGCACACCGATATTCGTGAAAGTGTAACTAACGTAATCAGTAAAATGCCAGATTCTTGGCCCAACCCAGTTATAAAGTGCATTGCAATTTTAGTTAATATTATGGCTCCTGATGACGCTGAATTGTCTATTTTTACTAGCTCTGAAGGAGCGGCTATTCAATTTAACTAAATTTTAGTATTTATTTTTTTGTATTACCTCAAATTAGTAAATATTAGCTAAATTTTAGTATTTATTTTTTTGTATTACCTATTTATTTGATCTTAAAAATGACGATCACAAAAGCGATGGATGACAAACCGTCGGGCAATATGAACAGAGTACTAAACATGGGCATTATTAACCCTATAAACATTCGCGAAAGCGTGACACATGCTATTTCTAAAATCCCAGAGTCTCTTCAAATTGACCCGCCAGTGAAAGTGTTGTTGGCCATTAAGATTGAATATATAACCCTCGATGATAGTAGTATACTAGTCTGGGTTTCAACTAGACAGATAGAAATAATGAGTTATCGCGACTTTAATTCTGACTGGGCTGATTACATGCTCACACAGTTTAACCAAGCAATTGAAGAAGCGAAAATGCGCGGCTCCGGTTGGTCTAAAGGAACAGTCATTGAAATCAAATTAAGACAAGTAAAGTTCTATCCTATAGTCGGCAATTCTTACCTTCCTCTCCCGAGAGAGTTAGTTCTTAAACGGGCAGTCCTAAACATACATAATTCAGATAACTTATGTTTCATGTGGTGTGTTTTGGCGCACTTACACCCAGTTAAAAATAATGCAAACAGAGTTTCTAATTATTGGCAGTATAAAGATAGCCTAAACTTAAATAACATAGCCTTTCCAGTGAGTATAGAAAGTATATCTCAGTTTGAAGAGCAAAACAAACCAATAACCGTGAGCGTATACACATGGTCTGTAGTAGACAATCTAGTCCCTCTAAGGATCTCTCCCGAAGCTCCCCCTTTAGGCGAATCACTTGAGAATCATGTCGACTTGATTCTGTTTGCAGACGGTTCCAAGAGCCATTATGTATTAATCAGATCAATAAGCAGACTTATGGCCTATACTACAAACAATACAGCTAAACAAGAGCTTTGTAGAAGATGTTTGGTTAGAATTCCATCTATAGAGGCAGCTGCTGAACATAAGAAACATTGTAAAAGTATTGTAGACTGTAAAACCGAACTTCTTACGCCCCCGCCCGGGTCTAAAGTTAGTTTTAAGAATGCACACAAACTGCAGATGAGGCCATACGTAGTCTATGCTGACTTTGAGGCGATCTTGCCACAGTACTACGGCCCTCAACAAGAACAAAAAACAACCTTATTAACCCACCATCAGATTTGTTCTTATGCTTTCGTCGTTGTTAGGTCAGATGGCGGACACACAGAACCAGAGATTTACAGAGGTCCCAATGCAGCTAGTAGATTTTTGGAGCACATGAAGCATCTTCGCAATCAATTCTCTAATCAGCTGAACCTTTCAGGCATTAAGATGACTCCTGAAGATGAAGAACGTTATAAATCAGCCACGCACTGTTGGATATGCAACAGAGAATTATCAGGCGATGCTGTAAGGGACCATGATCACATTACTGGAAAATTCAGAGGGGCAGCGCATAATAGCTGTAATCTTCAACTTAAGGTTGATCCCAAGACATGGAAACTGCCAATCTTCTTTCATAACTTGCGGGGCTATGATTCTCACTTTATCATGCAAGCAGTAACTTCTGAATGTAAGAGAGTTAGCTGTATTGCGCAATCATCAGAAAAGTACATGACCTTTACTGTAGACTGTTTATCCTTCTATGACTCTGCCCAGCATCTGATGGGGAGCTTAGACAAATTGGCGGGATCTCTGCAAGACTATCCAATCACTAAAACATATTTCAACCCATCTTTAGTCCGTAAAGGCGTCTATCCTTATGAATACATGGACTCGTGGGATAGGTTTGGCGAGCCGGCGCTGCCAGCAAAAGAAGACTTTTACAGCCGTCTTAGAGGTGGAGGCATATCTGACGCCGACTATGAATACGCACAGAAAGCCTGGACAGAATTACACTGTCGAACGATGGGCGATTATCACGATCACTACTTGATGGCCGACGTGTGTTTATTAGCCGACGTCTTTCAGAATCACAGATCCACTTGCATGAAACATTACGGCCTGGATTCATCACAGTATATCTCTGCGCCTGGCCTTTCTTGGGATGCATTCTTGAAGTCTACAAACATTCAGATTGACTTAATTTCTGATCTGGATACACTTCAGATGATTGAGGGCGGGCTGAGGGGAGGTATTAGTATGGCCTGTCATCCTTACCGCAGAGCCAACAACAAGTATTTAGACAATTATGATCCAACTAAGCCATCCAACTATCTAATGTATTTAGACGCCAACAATCTGTATGGGTGGGCCATGAGCCAGGCACTGCCACTAAGAAACTTTGAAATGATAAACGGACCTCATGAGGTTACTGCCGTGTTGAGTATGCTATCACAGCTTACGCCCGATAATCCAATAGGACTAATCTTGGAAGTAGACTTAGATTATCCTAAAGAATTGCACGATCTTCATAACGATTTTCCCTTAGCCGCAGAAAGATTAAAGATGAGTCCCACCGAACCGCCCAAACTCGTGCCTAATCTTCGAGACAAAACTAAATATGTTTGTCATTACCGGCTGTTACAATTTTACTTAAGACACGGGCTAAAACTAAGAGCCGTTCACAGAATAATTACCTTTGACCAAGAGCCTTTCATGAGACCATACATCATGAAGAACACTGATCTTAGAACTAAGGCCACAGACGCTTCAGAAAAAGACTTTTTTAAACTAATGAACAACAGCTGTTTTGGCAAAACCATGGAGAACGTACACAATCGTAAAGATGTAAGATTAGTTACAAAAGAAAAACAAGCAATTAAGCTGACCTCTAAACCTAACTACCAAGACTTTAGACGGTTTAGCGACAACCTGGTTGGTATTATGATGAAGAAACAGAATGTGAAGTTGGACAAGCTGGTGTTTATCGGCTTTGCCGTGCTAGAGCTGTCAAAGTTATTAATGCTAGAATTTCTATACGACTACTTTAAGCCGCTGTACCCAGAAGCAAATGTCGTTTACACAGACACTGATAGTTTTATTCTGGACATCCCAACTGAAGACTTCTATAAGGATTTAGAAACAGAAGTAGCTAAAGGAGCTGATGGGTGGTACGACACATGTGACTATCCTAAAGATTCACCTCTACACTCAACTGTGAACAAGAAAGTGATTGGAAAGATGAAGGATGAACTTAATGGGACAATTATACAAGAATATGTTGGCTTACAGGCAAAGATGTATAGTATTGCTACCCAGACTTCTGTAATGAAGAAAGCTAAGGGCATAGGTAAAGAAGTTGTCAAAAAAAAAAAAAGTCACGACGACTACAAGCAGGCTCTCTTTGAACGCAAAGTATTTTATCACACAAATGTTAATCTGCGCTCTACTCTTCATCAAGTAAACACAACCGCTGTTAATAAGAAGTCGCTAGACTCTACCAATAGCAAGCGAACTTCCGTTAACCCCGAGTTTTCATACGCTATAGACCACTGGAGAATCGACTTGACCGACTTAACTAGTACTTAACTAGTACTTTATTTAAGAACTTAACTAGTACTTAACTAGTACTTAACTTAAGATCTTAACTAGTACTTAACTAGTACTTAACATGACTTGCACTTAACTTGTACTTAACTTGCACTTAACTTGCGCTTTACTTACACTTAACTTGTTATAACTGACTTAATCAGTACTTAGCTTGTACTTAACCAGTACTTAGCTTGTACTTAACCAGTACTTAACAACACATTAAAAAAAAAACTAATTTATTAAAAATGGGTCTACAGCAGGAGGTTGTACTTTTTTTGCAGAAGCTGGTTCTTTTACTGTTTTTGTGGGGGTTTGTAACTTTGTTGCTAAGTATGGCTTTAGACACTTGTATGCTAAAAGCCCCCCACCAACAACAATACTCCCCAGTACATAATAATACATCTTATAGTTTGATTGTGTTGTTGGTGGCGGTGGCGGTGCTGGCGCTGATGTTGTATTACTATCTAATAATTTTTGTTTTGCTGCTTGGTTTGCTTTTTGCAGTCTGTTCCATTCAGCTAGTTTACGGCCGGCCTCAACACGCCCAGCACTTTTAGCTTTAGTAACACTACTCACCTGCGGGACACTTAGTTGTGGATTCACTTGTGGGGCACTCGCCTGCAAATCCACTTGTGGGGCATTCTGCTCCTGTGGGACATTCTTCTCCTGCTCGCTCATTTTTTTTAGTCTGATTAAAATTAATATGATTAAAATTAATATGATTGAAAGTAATTAATCCCATGATGAATGGGCATAGCAACGTCCCAAATCTATAATACATGTCACATGCAAGAGATTCTAGGGACTTGGTTAAAACCGGATCTTGTGTTAAGTCATATTTTAAATCTTCTTCTGAATCAATCGGCGCTATCTTGCCTACTAACTTAGCATATAAACTAATCATTGTCTGTCCCACCGATCTAACCATTTTTGATCCTAGCTGTGCTTCGTACCTAGCGTAATACTTCTCAACGTCTGATGTAGACAATTGCTGAATCTGTTCAATACTTAGTTCAACGCCTAAATACTGCCTGGTTTTCCCGCACGCAGCCAGAGAGTATAATCTTTCTTTATGACAGAGGTCTGTTGGCTCCTCACACTTTAATAGCTCGTCGCAATCCATTTTTAAACTCTTTTTAAAAGCAATAAAAAAATAAAACCATGAGTATAACGCTGGTTAATTATGCAGTGCCCATTGTCGGTGTTATAGTTTATTCAACCCTAGCAAAATGTTTGTTAAGAATAAAACCGCCCAACATAGGAAAGATAGAAGATTCGCCGAAACTAGTTACAACCTTATTTTTAGCTCTGGCAACAAAAGATTATCTGATTAAAAAGCACATAGACAGCCTTTCATATTATGATTATTTTAATTATTTTTTTAGTTAATAAAAAACATGAGCGAAAAAAAGATTATTAATACGATTTACCACTCTGCTGTAATCAGCAGTCTTAGTATAGGATATAGCATGTTAGCAAAAAACATGTTTAAGATGAGACCAGCTGATCTAGGAAGGTTGGACATTGAGGATGTTGTTAAGGTTATAGCTGTAATAACGGCGGGGATTGCCTCAAAAGACTTTCTTGTTACACAGGGGATTATCCCAGAAAACATCAATGCATAGAAAGATTGATTTATAAAAAAGATTCATTCTAGAAAATATTGATTTATAAAAAAGATTCATTCATTTATAAAAAGATGTCTGGATTAGTTCTGATGGTGGGAGGAGCTATTGTTAATGCATTGGCTTTCTCTGGCAGCAATTATATGTTTAGTAAATTGCGGTCTGATGAAGAGAGAGAACGCCATAACAAGGCAGTGGAAGATTTAGCTAAGGCAAGAGATGCTTACGAGAAAAGGAGAATTGCTCACTTAGACTTTATTAATAAAAAGTTAAGAGAACAGGGACATGCAGAGCATACATTTACAGACGTTGATGACGCAATGAATGAATATTACTTAGTGACAGGAAAGAAGTTTCTAACATCGTCACCGCCAGAGCTGTCTGACTTTTATGAACCGTCTGAGGATCAGAAAATGGTAGAAATAGGCTTTATTATAGCCGCTATGGGAGCAATCTTTCTTCTTGCATATTCAATCTAAAAAACATTGTTAAAAATGTAATAAAAACAGTCCCTTCTTATGGACGATACGAAGTACAAAATATATTATTCTCCTGGAGGGTATTGGAAAGGAAAGGCCGCTATTGATAAACTGAGTAAAGCTGCTAGGGTGTCTGAATCAGAGGCGAAAGACTGGCTTTCAAAACAAGCGATCTGGCAAATATATCTGCCTGCCCCAAAAAGAATAATAAGGCCTCGATTTGTTAACTCAGTTCCTAATGACACCCACCAGATGGACTTGCTGTATCTTCCACATGACAAAGTTAGAAGAAAAAAGTTTAAGTATGCTCTGACTGTTGTTGACATGGCTTCAAGGTATAAAGATGCCGAGCCTTTAACGGATAAAAGCTCAACTGCTGTGGCTGTGGCTTTACAACAAATATACATGCGAGGTCCATTAAAGTATCCTAGGCTGATCCAGGTTGATGATGGAAAAGAGTTTAAAGGTTCTGTAAACCAACTGTTTTTAAAACATCATGTTACAGTTAAGAGAGGGATCCCAGGCAACCATCGATCACAAGCTCTAGTAGAAAACTTTAATAAGAATCTGGCTGAACGTCTGTTTACCTATCAATATCATAGAGACCTTATGGACAAAACACGCAACACAGAATGGGTCAGGAGATTGCCGGCAGTCTTACGCGCCATGAACAATGAAGAATTTAAAGCAACGGGCCTTAAGCCAGTGAACGCGATCAAATTTAAAAAAATAAGTATTACTGAAGACATCCAAGGTAATCAAAAACTCTTGCCTTTTGGACTAAAAGTAAGATACTTGTATGCGCCTGGAGAGGCGGAGGGCGATGTTAGAATTAGAGCCACAGACCCCATATGGAGCGTAGACGTATATGAAGTTGAAAGAATTATGAAAACAGCCCCTCCTGTGTATTATTTAAGAGAGACTCTTTCTTCTAGCGGTGCTACTACGTCTAAAAAGCCTGCCCCTAAAAGATCGTTTGTTCGCGAAGAGTTGCAAGTTGTCCCACCAAACACAGTGCCTGTTAGTTAATCAGAGAGAAAGTTAAAATGTGCGGTTCTAGTTCAGCAATCTTATTTTGCCCGCAAACCCCCCTTTTTACGCAATTAGATTTGTTTAATTTTGTAGGGTTTTAGCTATTTTTTTGGTTAAGAGAATTTGATTATGTGAAAAGTGGGGTTTGCGGGCAAAATAAGATTGCTGAACTAGAACAGACATTTAATCTTTCTCTGAAGAAGATGTTGCATTTGTTTTTTGCGCAGAAATAAAACCCCACCATCTCGGGTGACGTGTATTGATTTTGTTCATTTTGGAGCACACAATTGGTTTTAGAGGTTTTGGGGGCGCCTGAAAGTTATCACGGGTTTGTGATCTTCTACTGTGTGCCAGCTGGACTCCAATATCCTTCAGATGAGAAGTGTTTGTCGATGGAAGAGGTGGCAGACCGGGAGTGGGTCTGTTTCTTTAGGAGATTGGATTTCCAACTCAGTTGTTCTGGACACAGCTGTGATGTGGATGAAACATTAAGAATAATATTACTGGGGAATCCATGATTGGTGAAAAGATTTTTTTTTAATTGGCTGATTACAGTGTGAAATCTTTGTTGGAGCAGAGTCTGTGCAAGTGGTGGAATTCAAGAGTATGGAATGCTGAATTTCATGCAAAACAAAACACATAGTTCCATACTCTGAAGTCCTCTGCTTACGTAGAATCTGCCCCATTGAAGAAGATTTCACTATGGAAGCAGCCAAAATATTTGAGTTTTTCACCAACCATTCATACCCTAGCATTGTCCTTACTAATGCTTCAGCTACACCACAGCTGTGTCCGGAACAACGGATTTGGAAGCCCAACCTCCAAAAGAAACAGACAGACCTACTGCCTGCCTCTTCTTCCACCTGCCTAAAACCCATCTGCCAGAGTCTTCTCCTCACCAAGCCAGTCACCATTTTACATGACACTGAAAGCTTGTTCAAAATGACACGTACATTGCCTGATCCGCAACATCTTATACGCTAACCCCTGTAAACTGTGCGGTAAGATCTACATTGGTGAGACATCCCACCCACTTGATAAGAGCGTTTCTGAACACCTACCTGACATACACCATCACCGCCTGAAACCAGCCTGTCTGTGCTTCAACCTTCCAGCATCAGCATCAACCATTCAGCAACAACATCAATCATGTGAAAGTCCTGATGCAGTGGCAATCACAGATAGACTACTTTGACCGCTCCATGCAGGAATCCCATCGTTTTGCCAGACCAGGGACTCTCTGCTCACTTTGCATCAATATGACAAATAGCATGTTACTATCAAGCCCCAAAGCACCGGCCCACAATACTCTCGACAGACACACTATTACAACGCCAGTCATTATTTACCTCGTGTATGTGTTACAGCTCTTCTCTCGCCTCTCTTTCGCCTACGTTTTTCATTTGCTGTTATCAGTCTGTTGATGACTTACTTTGCTGTTATCAGTCTGTTCATCACTTACTTTGCTATTATCAGTCTGTTCATCACTTACTTTGCTGTTATCAGTCTGTTGATGACTTACTTTGCTGTTATCAGTCTGTTCATCACTTACTTTGCTGTTATCAGTCTGTTCATCACTTACTTTGCTGTTATCAGTCTGTTGATGACTTACTTTGCTGTTATCAGTTTG
>JAMYXO010002842.1:10000-22231 GCA_033310375.1 Conus canariensis | reverse complement strand
TTTTGTTGCTCTTCTTCTTCTCCTTCTCCACAAGAGAGAGAGAGAGAGAGAGAGAGAGAGAGACAGACAGACAGACAGACAGACAGACAGACAGACAGACAGAGAGAGAGAGAGACAGAGAGAGAGAGAGACAGAGAGAGAGAGAGACAGAGAGACAGAGAGAACAGGGAAGAGGAGAATGGGACAGAAAGAGGAAAATATGTCGTTCACAACGATTCATACTCATTTATTCATATGCTTCATACTTAATTTAACTGACTTAATAGATGGCTTGAACGAAAGTAAAAGCGAAATTAAAAGTTTCTATTCAATACACATTCCTACCTACCTGATGTCAAATGTAAATAGAAACTACATTATAAAAAAGATTAGAGCATCACCATTCAAAATACAAATCGCAAATATATGTTAAAAGAAAAAAGTCTTTAGAAAAACAAACAAAAAGAAAAACAGAACAATAACATAACTCAGCGAAAAGTAATGAATTTTGTTGTTGTTGTTGTTGTTGTTGTTGTTGTTGTTGTGTGCGTGCGTGCGTGCGTGCGTGTGTGCGTGCGTACGTGTGTGTGTGTTGTTTTTGTCTTTGTTTCTATTTTGTTGTTGTTGTTGTTGTCAAATCACAGTATGGCTTGACCCTACTATCAAGGGTCACAATGCTTCACCCCATCCCACCATGCACTTCTATCCATCCTCACCTCCTCTCTCTCTCTCTCTCTCTCTCTCTCTCTCTCTCTCTCTCTCTTCTCGATATATATATATATATATATATGTGTGTGTGTGTGTGTGTGTGTGTGTACATATATATATATATATATATACATATATGTATGTGTATATATATGTATATATATATTATATATAGGTAGATAGACAGACAGACGGATCGACAGAGACAGAGAGAGAGAGACAGAGACAGAGAGAGTTTATATAGCACAACAAGCAGCATTTCACCACAAGATCTGAAATATCCACTGTGCTAGTCTTTCACATAGATAAACAGACAGTCAGACAGACAAACAGGCAGACAGAGAGATAGATAGATAGAGACATACATACATACATACATTATACATACATACATACATACATACATACATACACAGACAGATATATCAAATATTATTTTGTGTCGATTCAAAATCTGTCTTACAAGCTTTAAAATATTCTCATACAAGAGTGAGAGGAGAAATGATATCTGAGATATACCATTTAATTCATTTTTTGTCTTTACGTGGTTCTTCTATTGACTTTTGTTGGATTCCATCACATTGTGGTTTAGCAGCAAATGAAAGGGTTGATCGGTTAGCCAAAAATGGTGCAGCTAAGGAAAAGAGCTTTACAAAAATAAATATTCCTTTATCCTTGTATGAAAATTATAGCCTGTTAGGTAAAGCATCATGGGATTCGGTGATAGGAAGACAAAAAGAGTGTCCAAACATAACAAAGGAGAACAAGGGAAAATTCTTTAAGAAGCTTGTAAAATATAAAACGGGACACAATCTCCACCAGGAACGACTTTTGAAGAGTCTGATCTTTAGACTCAGACTTGATGCATACAAAACAAAATATTGTAAAAATGTCACTTGCATTTGTGGCCATAATATTACACTATTCCATGTCATCTTCCTTTGCAGAAATACTCAAAAGTATTTACCTATTTGGTTATTAAGTTTGAACCCATCACTCGCGAATTTTTGGGACATTTTTGGGAACGAAGCGAAGGCTATAGAAGTTGTTAGGGCAATTGTTAAGAGTCCAGTTGGACATTTACTTTGATTCTCGAGTTATTTGTTTGATTTATTTTCTTATTATTTCAATGGTTAAAATGTTTTTTTTTCTTTAAAAATGTTCAGATATGAATCCAGGCTAAAGCAGTTTACCGTTATGCCGGTAGATTAGAATGGGGTTAATGTGATAGTCACTTATTGGTATCTCATTAACTAAATAGACTATGCATGCAAAGATTAGTATACTACACTACCTCCACACTCCATACACTTTTAATGACATTTTTAAAACAGCACACACACTTATACCCCCCCCCCTCCCACACACACACACCGACATACCCACACCGGCCCCTTTTACATGTGTTTTTCTGTTTTGTCTTTAGTTGTTTGTAGGCCTGTTCGTTGGTCTGTTGTTTTTGTCTAAGATCACTGTAAAGTGGATAGACATTAAATTAAAGAACGAACGAACAGACAGATAGGTAGATAGATAGATAGATAGATAGATAGATAGATAGACAGATAGACAGACGTATAGATAGATAGGTTCATTGGTAGATAGATAGACAGATAGATAGATAGATAGACAGACATAGATAGATAGATAGATAGACAGATAGACAGATAGACAACTTTGATAGATAGATTAAATAGTACACAAAAAAGCATTTTACCACAAGCTTTGAAGTATCCACAACGTCAGTCTTTCACACCAAAAAGTCTTTTCACAGTGCGTTACTGCATGTACTCCTGTGACCGCCGTAGAGAGAAAAGTGATGCAATATACCTTTGCGCACGCACTCAGTAACAGATGCTTTGGAAGACAGAATGGACGAGAGGAACGTGTGAACCTCACCGTGCGCGAGACCAGGACATAAGAAAATACCACAATGATGTACCTCCACGTCGTAAATATGTCGGCATCTTTGATGAGGAATGAGTGAGTCTTTCACCCCAAGCTGTTTTTGGTTAAAAAGGATTGCGCAGTGACTGAAAAAAGTACGGTTCACATATGATAGGAGATATCTTTTGCTCGAGAAAAGAGAATTCTGTTTTATTTAGTGTGTCTTCCTTGTTGAAAAAGATTGATGTGTGAATATCACAAAGAGGCGTCATATCACCTTGTTATTCAGCGTTCTTGTACATGCTAAAATGCCTACTTACAGGCATAAAGGAGAGAGTCAACATTATCACCCTCTTTTGTATGTGTGTGTGTGTGTGTGTGTGTGTGTGTGTGTGTGTGTGAGAGAGAGAGAGAGAGAGAGAGAGAGAGAGAGAGAGAGGTGGAGGGAAGGGGGGAGGGGGGAATCAGCGATTTCTTCACTGCAAGGTACTTTTGGAGCAGGCTAAGGAATTATGCAGTGAATAAAAATGCACCATTCACATATTATGCTAGTAAGTATCATTTGCTCAGGAGGAGATAGCTCTATTTCACCGTTTATTCTTCGTTCGAAAAGATTGATATAATGGATACCACAAAGACCCAGAGAGTTTTAATCATAGAGAGGGAGAACTCTGCAGGTAATTTTCACTTGTTCTTGTGTATCACAGAGAGAGTCAGTGTTATCACCCTGTTTTGTGTGTGTGTGTGTGTGTGTGTGTGTGTGTGTGTGTGTGTGTGAGTGTGTGTGTGTGTGTGTGTGTGTGTGTGTGTTTCTCTGTCTGTCTGTCTGCCTGACCGTGTGTGTGTGTGTGTGTGTGTGTGTGTGTGTGTGTGTGTGTGTGTGTGTCTGTCTGTCTGTCTGTGTCTGTCTGTCTGCCTGACCGTGTGTGAGTGTGTGTGTGTGGGGGGGGGGGGGTATTCATCTCTCTCTCTCTCTCTCTCTCTCTCTCTCTCTCTCTCTCTCTCTCCCTCCTCCCCCCCCCCCCCCCCCCAATCACCAGCATCTTAATGAACTGCTGAATTGTCTGCCGAGCTAGACAGACGCTGACGGGGCAAGGACAACTGGCCTTGTGCCTGCAGCTCCCATAATTAAAGTCACCATTACACCCAACCCCACCCCACCCCCACAAATTACCGGGACACATCCCCCTTCTGCGCTGCCTCCCCATCCCCCACCCCCACTCCTCCTACCGTCGCCTTCATCTTTAATGAATGATTGTCTGGCATAACAACTTGCAAATCAAATAGCTGTCAAAATGCAGGCCGCTTGGTGAAAGCCATTAACGAGGGCGAAGCTGCCGCGTAGCGAAAACGAGAAGTCGATCATGTATTCTTTTTAAAATGTGGTTTTCTTTATGAAAAGAAAGCTGCCTGGATTCCTATCATATGCACCATATGTATGTCTTTACTGTTTTGCTGACCTTTCTTCGTCTTCTTCTTCTTCTTCTCCTCCTCCTCCTCCTCCTCCTCCTTCTTCTTCTTCTTCTTCTGCTTCTTCTTCTTCTTCTTCTCCTCCTCCTCCTCCTCCTCCTCCTCCTCCTCCTTCTTCTTCTGCTTCTTCTTCTCCTCCTCCTCCTCCTTCTTTTTCTTCTTCTTCTTCCTCTTTTTTTTTTTTTTTTTTCCCTTGCAATGAAGGTTCTTTTCTTTCCAAAATAAATATTCAGTAATAACATTACAGTGTTCCACAGAACAAAAAGAGTACTTTTTTCATAAATACCATATATGTACAAATACAAAAATTATAATGTTAATGCAAAGGGTGTTTTCTACAAGGTCCTCATACAGCAACACAAAATTATGTTTTGAATTCTTTGTTCATAGCATATGTCAGTACTATTCAATATGTATAGAACCCCCCCCCCCCCCTTTTTTTTTTTTTAAACACAGCATCTATACAGTGTGTTGAGGGATCATCCATATTGATTGCTATCCCTCTAACAATAATCCTGAGTATGGTAGCCACTTTTTTTTTAAATCATAGTAACACATATTTAATACATGTACATATTTTTCCAACGTATACCTACGGCTTAACTCAGTCAAAAATATTTCCAGTTTTGGTTTAATGCGAGTTATCCTGCACTTATAAACAAAGAATTTTGCCCATAGAATAATTAGATCAAAAGTATCTTCAGTTAGTGTTTTATCGTCTGTGCCAAATAAAATTAATTCAACATTAAATGATAATCTTTCACAGTTACTGCACTTCTCTCTTATTTTTTTTTCAAAATCTTTCCAAAACATCTGTGAGAATGGGCAGTACCATAAATAATGTTGCACAGTATCTCTTTCATTGCAACAAAAGTTGCATTTATCATTATCAGTTACTCCAATTTTTTGTAATAGGATATTTGACACTAAAATTCCATGACACAGTTTCAGCTGAAACCATTTAAGCTTTATTTCTTTTATTTTATTAATCTTTTTTAAAACAGTCTCCCAATCAATATACATGGCTAATCGAGTTTCCCACTTCATAAAGGCTTTTATGTCAAATATTACATGTTCCTCTAAGAGTAAATTGTAAAAAATCTTTGTTCCTTTATGTACTCCAGATATTATTTGTACCGATTTATTATTTTCGTTACTACAGTTATTTTCGAAGATTATATTTCTTTTTCTGGCATATTCTTTGATTGCTTGAATGCAACCAAAGTAGTTAAGATAATTTACTGTTAGACCCCACTTTTCTGAAAATTCATCATGTTTTAAAAACTCTCCATTTTCTTTCAAAACATCTTTCACAAGGTATACATTTTTTAGGTTCCAAGTTTTAAAAAAGAAATGACTGTTATTTATTTTGAATTTGTTGTTGAAAAATATGGGTTCAGCAGTCATCTCTTTGTTGTTATCTAATTCAACGTGAGTGTTGAATTTATCATAAGCATTAAATACGTCTTTCCAAAACTGATTATATTTATTATTTGTAAATCTCCTAGAACCATAGCAGTTTAACTGATCACTTTCTGGATATGAGATTTTCATTAATTTCTTCCATTTTGAATTGCCTATGATCAGTTTTCTTATCCAAGACAATTTCAGACCCTGAATAAAAGCTTGTATATTTGGAATTCCAATGCCTCCATTTTCGACATTATGAACTGAATAAATTCGTTTTATTTTATCTGGTTTTTTATCCCACACAAAATCAAAACACATTTTCTGTAATTGTTTAATATAATCATCTGGTGGATTTGGCAATAATATCCATAAGTATACTAATTTTGATAATATAAGCGATTTTAAGATGGCTACTCTTCCCAGTGGTGTACAGCTCCTTCTAGACCAGATCTTAAACAAGGTTTGTACTTCGACAAATTTGCTTGCTGTATTGATTTCTGTTAAATGCGATAGGTCGGTAGTAAACCAGAGCCCAAGTATTTTAAATTTGGGGGGATTCCATATCATGCGCTTATCAGCTAAGTATCTAATATCTGATTTCTTGTTTTTACCTAACCATACGTTGATAGTTTTTTCAAAATTCAACTTTAGGCCTGAGAATTCTTCAAATTCCTCCAGAGTATTGAACAGTCTTTCGTATGACTTTTGATCTCCCTCTAACGTAAATGAGGTGTCGTCAGCAAACTGGCTTACCTTAAATTCTGTATCTGATATCTGAATTCCTTTAATTTCTTTATCTTCACGGATTTTGCATGCTAATATCTCAGCACACATAACAAACAAATATGGCGATATTGGGTCTCCTTGCCGGCATCCTCTGGCTACTGCAAAGCTTTTGGAAATTTTTCCATTCACGATCACATAGGACTTGATATTAGTATAGAAGGTATGTATCCATTTAATTATATCTTTACCAAAGCCAAATGCATTCAAAACTTTTTCCATATAGTTCCAGTTAATTGAGTCAAAAGCTTTTTCGAAATCAATAGAAATCAATAGACCTGGCACGTTTTTATTTTCTAAATAATGTATTAAGTCATACAAAATTCGAATGTTATCTCCAATGTATCTTCCTGATATAAATCCAGTTTGATCTTCATGGATTAATTTAGATATAACCATTTTCATCCTGTTTGCTATACACGTTGATCCAATTTTATATGTAATGTTCAGGAGTGAGATTGGTCTCCAATTTCTTAAATATTCCCTAGGTTTTTCATTTTTAGGTATGCAAATTATTATTCCCTCCTTTTGAGTTATTGACATTTCTCCCTTAATAAATCCCTCGTTTAAAGACCGAACCACGAAGTCACCTAATTGTCTCCAGAAAAACTTAAAGAAATTCACTGTCATTCCATCTGTGCCTGGGCTTTTATCATTTTGCATGCTTTTTAATGCTTCAGATGCTTCTTCTTTAGTTATGAACCCTTCCAGGTTTTCAGATTCTGTTTCAGATAACTTTGGCAAGCTGTGTATATAATTATCAATGTCTATTTCCCGGGATTCTTTTTGTTCATATAAATTCTGAAAAAAGGATTTTGTCTCCTGCAACATCTCATCTCTTTCGAATAGTGTTCGACCGTCATCTGTCACCAATTTCAACATTCGTTTGCTTACAAAATGCCTTTTTTCTAAAGAGCAGAAGTATTTATTGATTTTCTCTCCTTGAGATGCCCATCTTGCTTTGGATCTTAAAATAATACCTTCTAGTTTTGTTTTCCTAATTTCTGCTATTTGTGTTTTTTTCTCATTCAAAACTATCATGTCTTCTTCATCTATAAACGACTTTCTCTCTAGAGTTTGTATTTCTCTTTCTAGATCTTGTTCATGTTTTATTAATTCCCTCTTTTTATGTATGCTATACGTAATAGATTTTGCTCTAATTTCCATTAACAGTGTATCTAGAAACAGTTGATCAGATATCATGAAGTGAATCTGATCACCTGGTATTCTTTTTACATTCTCTCTTGTATAAGGCAATACTGCATATTGTTCTTTTATTTCTTCTATAGTATTGTTAATGAGTTCAACATAAATATGATCTTTCAACAATGAGGAGTTAAATTTCCAAAACCCTTTGGTTCTTTCTTCATTTTTAAATGTTACCTCTATTGTTATTAAAGAGTGATCACTTCTATATCCAAAGAGGATATCAGCGTTACTAACTTTGGTTACTAAAGTGTCAGAAACTAAAAAGAAATCTAAACGGCTTTGTTGAAAAGGATTTGTTCTTCTCCAACTGTATCGGAGAACTTCTGGGTTCAATTCTCTCCATATATCTACTAGTTCATATTTGGAAATCATCTCCAATACTGCTTCTCTTGCTTTGGCATTATTAATATGTTTGTAGTTATAGTAATCAAAATTTGGATTTAATACCAAGTTCCAATCTCCACCGATAATTACATTCGAAATACCTAGATCTTCAATTCTGTTTTGTATGGTCTCGAAAAAATCTGGTTCATCCCGATTTGGACCGTAAACATTCACTAATACAATCTGTTGTCCCATTGTATTCAACACCAAAACAATATAGTTTCCTGTTGTATCTTTGATTATTTGTTCTATTTTGAAATCAAAATTATTATTTAACAATATGGCAACCCCTCTTGATCTACTATTATTAGAAGAAAAAAAGCATTCATATCCCCATTCAGTTCGAATCTGGCGCTCTAATTTCTTAGTAAAATGTGTATCTTGTAAAAAATATACAGAATATTCCTTTTGCCTTAAATATTGAAAGACATCTTTTCGTTTTTCATAGTTACCCAGACCCTGGCAATTTAGAGATGACATCACCAAACTATCCATTTCCATAATGTTCTTTCATACTGCTAGCGCTGCATATGCTCTCCATACTCGTTTTCACTATGCTATGATCATCATCATGTACATCACAAATTATATCATAAACATGACAAAGAAAAACCTTGGACCTATTGTAACAAAAAATGGATACAAAGAATTCTTGGACATGACAAAATAAACACAAACAATTATGTAGAACATAGAATAACATTTCTGAACGAGTCTCGCTGAGCACATTGCATAAGGCAAAGTATCTCAATAATTAGCACGACATAACCTGTGTTCCTGAATACAACTCAAAATGACGAGTGATCTACTCTTTAAGTTTTTGTTTGAAATATGTTATGTATCTACACACACACACACACACACACACACACACACACACACACACACACACACACACACACACCCCACACACACATACATACACACACACATATATACACACACATATATGCACATATATACACACACACATATACATATACATACACACACACACACATACACATATATACATATATATATACATATATATATATATATACACACACACACACACACACACACACACACACACACACACACACCCACGCACACACACACACACACACATACATAACTATCAATCAAGAGGCACAACAAGAACGGCAAAAATGTGTAACCACTTCCTTGCTTACGAAGAGAAGAAACACGGGAGGGAAGGGGCGGGTGGCGTGAATACCATGCGACCATTGGTCGAACAAATGGGACAGTTACGAAAAAAAAAAAAAAAAAAAAAAAAAAAAAAAAGTATCCGTGCGCACGTACGTGTGTGTGTGTGCGCGTGCGTGCGCGTGCGCGCGCGCGTGCGTGCGCGCGTGTGTGTGTCTGCGCGCGTGTGTGTGTGCGTGCGTGCATGTGTGCGTGTGTGCGTGACAAATACATGCAGCTTGATACAATATGAAACATCTGACCTCATGTCATGGATAAAGCTTAACCTCTCACAGCTCACTTGATGTACCCTGTGACATATTTTTCGCGTTTGGTACATCTGTACTCTTTGCTGGGGGTTCCCCAAAGGGGCAATAATGTTTTCCTTTATCTCCCCATCTACCAGAAGAACCCAGACATAAATATAGGCACCACATTGTCATCAACATCATAATCAACAATACCATCATCCTCACCATATCCACCATAGCAATAAAAGAGGGGGGAAACATATTGAATATAATCTTGTAAGTTACAAAATACTTATTCTAACTTACATGTGCCTGTGTGTATGTATGTGTTCGTACGTGTGTATGCATATGTACACGCGCGCACACATGCGTGAATGCTTTTGTATGTGTTGTATATATGTTACGTGTGTGCGCGCGTGTGTGTGTGCGTGTGTGCGTGTGCGTGCGTGTGTGTGTGTGTGTGTGTGTATGTGAGTACACGTGCTCATTCTTCAATTTAACGTCTGTTTACTAAAAATATTAGACGATCGTGTACGTGTGTGTGCATGCGTGTGTGTTAGTGTGTGTTAGTGTGTGTGTGTGTGTGTGTGTGTGTGTGTGTGTGTGTGTGTGTGTGTGTAAGTGTATGTGTGTGTTATATGTACACACGTTCATACTTCTATATCAAATTAAAAGGAAAAAAAAATTGGATGAGTATAAAAGATTCATTGACTGTAGCTGTAATTCAGCTATGAAAATAATAATGTTAATATTATAATAATAATAATGTTACACGTTTAAAAGTATAGTGTGTATGTGTGTGTGTGCATGCGCGTGCGTGTATGTGTGTGTGTGCGCGCACGCGCGCGCGCGCGCGCGCGTGTGTGTATGTGTGTGTGTGTGTGTGTATGGCCGCGCGTCAGTGTGCACATGTACTTGTATTTCCGAATGTATGTGTTTATATATTCTTACGTGTCGATACAGATTGACTAGCATTCTCTCTCTCCTCTCTCTCTCTCTCTCTCTCTCTCTCTCTCCCCCCCCCCCCCCCCCCCCCCCATTTTCTCTCTCTTCTCCTGTTTACGTACGTGTGTGTGTGTGTGTGCGCGTGCGCGTGCGTGTGCGTGCGTGCGTGCGTGCGTGTGCGTGCGCGCGTGTGCGCGCGTGTGTGTGCGTGAGTGTGCGCGCGTGCGTGTGTGTGCGTACGCGCATTAACACCCAATTATAAGTTCCCGCATGCATCCATGCGTACTTATATCATATGTGTGGGTGTGCATGCATACGTGTGGGCATGTGTTCACTGTGTGTGCACCTGTTGACAGACAAACAACAACAAATAACAAAAAGTACAAAATCACTTCTTCCTGTCCTTCCCCCAGCCCTCAACAGCGGACCCGTTCCACCCCCCCCCCCCCCCCCGCCCCCAATCTCCTCTCTTTATTTTGTCCTCTCCCCCCTCTCCATTTTGTTTTAAACAACACTCGATTTCAATCTTTGCTGTTGAACTGTCATTATATTGTTATTATACTGACATCGTAATCATTTTTTTTTTTTCACAATTCTGTTTTTGAAAATTGTTTTACTCACTTTTTCTCACTTTTTCTTTCGGGTAAAGTCCTTCGATCCAGTCCTGCTTAATTACACACCTTTTTTTTCCCCTCTTCCCACACACAGAGAATGTTCCACCGTTCCTTCCATCACATTTTTTTGAGTCTCTTTTCTTCAAAAATTACAACACCAACACATTCTCCTCCATGCTAACATTTGCTGGTGACATGGCTCGCTTGAAAGCTTCATCCAAATCCGTGTGAATTGTCAGTCTCACAATGACACCGTTCTTAACTTTGGCTAGTATCTTCCCAGCGCTGGTCCAGGCGGACATCGTTGCCGAATGTTCCATGGCACTTCGTAGGAGCCTGTAGTTGGTCGCTGTCAAATCCTCTGCTACGCTGGTACCCTTTCCCTTCAGCTTACGGCGGTTAGTCAGCACCTGGTCTCGCTTCTTGCGGTCGAAGAATCGTACGAGTATTGGGCGAGGTTTGTCGGAACTACGTCTCCCAGTCCTGTGCGCCACCTCTATGTCGACAGGTTTGACATCGACACCCACGCTGTCAGTGAAGATGGTACAGATTTTGCGCACACAGTCGTCTGGTGTCTCATTCTCTCGCTCCTGGACCCGGAAAACCCGTAAATGACACCTCCGAGAGTATTGATCCAGATCATTTTGCTGCTTTTCTACTTCTTTAATTCTGATTTCCTGCTGCCTAATAATATTGTGTAGGGTTTCGTTCTTCTTTTTCAGTTCTTGACCTACATTGTCTTGCCGTTCTCTCTGCGCTTCCATTTCAAAGACCCTCCCCTCAAGCGCACTAACCTTCTCCATGAAATTTGTTGTCAGGTTTTTTAAGTCTTCTTTCATCATTGCAAAGTCTTCTTTTGTGGCTAAACCGTCCATTCGTTTTTCTATTCTAGCGAGGGCTACTTGAATGTCTCTGCTTGAAAGATCCGGCATGCTGTTGTTTTTTTCCTCTTCTGCACAAGACCCTATGTTTTGACGTTTTCGATCAGGTTTCACTGTCTGTTCTACACAAACACTGGTGTCACTATCATCTGTAGATGAAGAGTAAATCCGTTTGTTTTTGTTGTCACTCATTTCACAGAACACTTCACAGAACACAGTTTCATGTCGTACTCCAAGAATTAGCACACAAACACCACAGGGCACTTCCGTTTGAGCGACGTCACTGTCCAAACACAACACTGTGTCGGTACATCTGTACTGTTAATTCACCATTTCCTCTCGACACCACATCCTGTGTTGTTTTTGTGTGGCCTGTGCCCGATGCTGCCGTCGGCTTCTCTAACAAATCATACTGGTCGACACGTTAATCACTTACTGAAATTTCTGTGCACTTGAAATGTCAATACCACTCGTAATTAAGACAAAATTAATTAATTATCTCTTCTTCCTCTTCTTCTTTTTCTT
>JAMYXO010002842.1:0-2500 GCA_033310375.1 Conus canariensis | reverse complement strand
GATTTGTCAAAGGTAAAGAAATTCCTTACAGTAAGGTTTAACATGCACCTGAGAGAGAGAGAGAGAGAGAGAGAGAGAGAGAGAGAGGAGAGAGAGAGAGAGAGACAGACAGACAGACAGACAGACAGACAGACAGACAGAGACAGAGACAGACAGACAGAGACGGACAGATGCAGAGGCATAGGCACACACACAGAGACAAAGGAGGGAAGGAGGAGGGAGACGGACAGAGAGAGACATACAGACACACAGACATACAAACAAACAGACGCACAGGCACACAGACAGACTGACAGACAGGGAGAGAAAGAAGGCAGCCTCACGAGCACTGCGACATCATAATTACAAATCTACAACTGTGCACACACTCCTGTTTCTGCCCTCCGTTTTCAACCATGTGTGCCCTGCCTCACCTCAAACGATGCGTGACATAACCTGAGTTCGGCACGTGCCCCGCGTCCCCCTTCCTCCCCTTTCAAGTCTGCTCCCAGGTGTGAGTCTGACTCGCTTCGCTGCCTTCCGTTCAGCTCTTCCTTGTTTGCAAGCGCGCCGAGGCGGAACGGTGTCAACTTTTATTTTCTTTCTTTTTCTTGTCATTTTTTTTTTTAATCTTATCCCACATCCGCGGATGGTTCCACCATCTGTTAGGTACCACCGTGAGTCTAGTCGAGTACTTTGCTGTGTTGTCTGTACTCAACCATCTCTTGTACTATGGTGGGAGCAATTAAGGCATGAAAGGGAGAGAGCCAGTGAGGAGGTGTGTGTGTGATGCAGGGTGGGGGGAGGGGGTGGTGGGGGGGGCGTGGAGGGAGAAGAACAAAACAGTGGTGATAGCAGCAGCAGCAGCACAGCAGCAGCAGAAGTACTCATAGAATGCGGGGGTTAATCAGAGCAACAATGGTAGCAGCAGAAGTGACAAGAAGAATATTTCTTTTAGTAGTAGAATTGGAAAAGGCAGCTGCAGCGTCTGCAGCAATACTGTATATAGTAGAAGTGGTTCAAGCAGAACCATTCGCAAAAGCAGTAACTGCGGCGACAAACAATGAGAATGGTAGCAGCAGCAGCAGCAGCAGCAACGTTACTATATGCGATAGAAGTGATTCAATCAAAAACAACCGTATAACCATAGCTGCAGCAGTAACATGACAGACATATTGACAGCAATAGCAGCAGCAGCAGCAGCAATAGTAACAGGTAACACACACTGACAGTGGTACTGAGAGTAAAGGAGAAAGAACAGTGCAGCGGCAGCAACAGCAATAACACACACAGCAACAGTAACAGCGGAGCAAACACAATAACACTGCAGCAGCAGCAACAGTAGCAGCGGCAGCAGCAGCAATAACAGCAGCAGCTGCAGCAGCAGCAACAGTACAGCGGCAGCAGCAGCAGTAATAGTAGAATAGTAGTAACTACAGGTACCAGCAGAGTTGCTGTAACGCTGTTGCTGCAATATCCGCAGTGATAAATACCAGTAACAGAAAGCAACCAACAGCAGTTTATAGTATTAGCATCGTAGTAGTAATGGTAGCATAGTAGCAGTAAGAGGAAAGGAAGGAGCAAGGAATTTGTTAAAAGCAGCAGCAACAGCAGTAATAGTAGACGTAAAGTAGTAGTAATTTTTAAAGTAGCAGCCAGCACGACAGCAGCACATATTAAATGTTGTAGTAGTAAGCAGTAGCGCAGCAGCTGCAGCAGAATAATGGAATAGTAGTGGCAATGCAGTAGTAATAGTAGTTTTGTAGTAGCGGCAGCAGCAGCACAGTAGTAGTTGTTGGTAGTGTACAGCACAGCAGTAACCAGCAAAAGTACTTGTAGTAACAGGAAAAGTCGTTGTCGTACTGACAAAATAGTGGTAAAAGTAATATGGTAGTAGCAACCATAGAAGTAGTATAATAGAAATATAAAGCAGCAACAGTAGTTAGTACAGCAGCAGTATAAAAATAGTAGTAGCAACAATAGTATCACACATAGCATGATAGAAATAATAACACAACAGAAGTAGTATCATAGAAAAGTATCAGCAACAACCGTTGTAGTAATAACAAAATAGTGGTAGCAACAGTGATAGTAGAAATAGACATAATAGCAGCAACGGCAGCAGTATGGTTGAATTAGCAGCGAGTGGTCGATAAGTGCGCACAAGTGCAGGCTGACAAATTCCTCCATTATTACATTAATGACTGGGCAACAAAAAAAAAAAAACAAAGGGGGAGTGGGGGCAGAAAGAAATAGAGTGAAAAATCGTGGAAATTCATAGAAATATAAAATCTTTCACTACATCATTAATTATGGGAGCATCGTAATCCATCTGAAGACAAACCATTCATAGGATTGCTCCGAGGCCGTCGTCTGCTGAATAGGATTCACAGGGAAGGCACAGCTGAATTGTGTCTGTACCCCCCGGCATCAAATGGGAGACATACTGCATACACAACCCTTAGCATTCTCACCACCAAGGGTCAGGAAACAGAATCCAACATCACCCCCAAAGCAGAGA
>JAMYXO010002841.1:0-22232 GCA_033310375.1 Conus canariensis | reverse complement strand
CTCCCTTTAAGTCTTTTAAATAAAAGGGAAAAATTTAAGTACAAATTTTCCCTGTGTGTTTTTGTACTGTGGTGTGTTTGTTGTAGCTGTTCATTTGACATTAGGCCGGGATAAGCGTCGTAAAGGCAAGGCCCTTTGGGCCTATTAAAGTCTAAAATTTAAAGGGTCAAACGGGAAATTTTTTTTTTTTATTAAAATTCTAATTGGGGGGAAAAAATGTAAAAACCACTCTCCTTCATGGGCATGCCCCCACCATCATCCCGGTTTGTGATGTTTTAGTCGCCAAATGAATCAAAATAGTCTTAAAAAATCAGGAAATTGTATATTTGAATTTTTGATTTTTAAAACGGGGGAGGGGGGGGGGGGGGGGGGGGGGGAAGAAAAGGTGTATAAAGTCATTGTCTTTTAAAAGGGTTTTCAAGGGAAATCCTTATGAGGGTCCATGGGCGGGAAAGTTATGAAAAGTTTAATGTGCTGAAATGGGTGAGAAAGAGATGTTTTTCATAATGGGGTGATGGTAATGACAATCTGTTTTCTGTTTTTCTCTTTGACAGCAAGGGAGCGTTGGGCCCGAGGACATTGCTCGGCAGAAAGTGCTCTGCCAAGCAAAAAAAAAACCCGGCCCCAAGGAAGGGGTAAGAATTGGGCCCATTGTTACAGCAGGTTAATTTAAGGTGGACTGGAAATGAAAATTTGGACAGGTTCGTGGGTAACGCAGGGGCGTCGAGTCTCCCAGACACTTGGTGTCCCTTTCTTTTTTATTGGGGCTGTAATATGTTGACCCAAAATGGCTTTTAAAGGCAGATGCCAAAATTTCCCCAGGGTTTGGGGAGTCCCTAAAAAAAAAGTAAAAATGAAATTTGTTAGCGTTGTTATTATTTACTAAGTCTTGATGGTTAAAAGATGCAAATTTTTTTTAAATTGCCCCACACAGTGATGCACACCAAAACCCCACACACATACACACACACAAAAATCTGCGCACAAAAACACACAACACTCACCACTCCAAAATAAAACTCATAAACACCACAAACCCAGTCACATACAACTTTTAACCACAACAGGGGCCATTCAGGGTTTTTTGGGATAATTAAAGTTTTTAAACACAAACCCAACACTCACCCCACACCAACCTTTCCCCCCCCCCAAAAATTCACCCACCATCAACATTTGGGGGCCTTTTTTAGGGGAGCAAACCACCCCACACCAAACAAACCTTTTTTGCAGTGGGGCCCAAAGACGTAACCCTTTTAAGATAATTTTTAAAATAATTCCCCTTTAAAGTCATTTTTGGAAAGGAAAACAAAGTTTCAAAAAATTCTGTTTTTGGGTTTTCGTTCTGTGGTGTGCTAGTTGTAAACTTTTTTCAAATTTTTAAAATTAGGCCTGAAAAAGCGTCATCAGGCCCAAAGGGCAATTGACCTATTTCAAATTTTTTAAATTTTGGGGCAAAAAGGGAACAATTTGATTATTAAAATTCTAAAATTTGGGGGAAAAAAAAGCCCCAAACACCTTTTCTCCTCTCATTCGGCATGAACCCCCCACCATCATCCCGGTTTTGTGTTGTTTTAGTCGCCAAATGAAAACAAATATTTATTGAAAAATCATGACTTTGTATATTTAAAATTTTGTGATGTAAAACTTTCGGGGGGGGGGGGGAAAGAAAAGGTGTATAGTCATTGCCCAATTAAAGGTTTTCGGGTAAAAATCCTTATGTGCCCCATGGTTTTTTTGTGGAAGGTTTTAGGAAAAGGTTTAGGGTGTGAAATGGGTGAGGAAGAGATGTTTTTTCATAAGGGGGTGATGGTAATGACAATTGTTTTCTGTGTCTCTTTTGGACAGCAAGGGAGCTTTTGGAGCATCGAGAGACATTGCTGGGCAAAAAAGGTCTCGCCAAAGAAAAAAAATGGCCTAAAGGGAAAGATGGTAAGAATTGGCCATTGTTACGGAAAGGCTTAATTAGCGGGAGGGAAAAGGGAAGTTGGGACAGCAAAATCAATGATAGCGCATTTGGCGTCGAGTCTCCCCAGCCCCAATTTTTGGTGTAGGGGCTTTTTTTTTTGGTCTGTATTTGTTGACCACAACTTGGTTTTTTTTGGCGGGATGCCATTTCCACATTTTTCGGGGTTACCAAAAAAAAAAAGTAAAAATGATTTTTTTGGGTTTTTGTCATTCTTTTGTTTTAATCTTGATGATAAATGTTTTGCTTTTTTTAAAATCGCCCCCACGTGAGGCACAAAAAACCCCATGCGCCCCACACACACACACGAAACACACACACACACACTCACCCCAACTCACTCGCTCGCAAAAACATAATTCCCCACCACAAAACACACACCGGGCCCACACATACCCCAACTCACTAACAAAACCCAACAGCCCATTCGGTTTTTTTGAGAAAATTTAAAAGTCTTAAAACAAAAAATCCAGACACACAAAACACAAAAAAACACATTCCCCCCCCCCTACCACACCCACCTTCAGACAGCAGGGGGCAAAGGCCACCTCCCCCCCCCCCAGCAACCACCAACCATAAATCGCCAGTGAAAATAAACTTATTTTAAGCAAAATTTTTGGGGAACCCGTTTTGTTACTTTCTTTTTAATGAAAGGAAAAAAAAGTACAAATTTTTTCGTGTTTTTTTTCCAAATGTGGGTGCTGTTGTAGCTTTTCATTTGACATTAGGCCTGATAAGGTCATAAAGGAAAGGGGGTAAACTTGACCTATTAAAGTTTAAAATTTTAAAGGGTTTCAAACGGGAACGATTTGATTTTTAAAAAATTTCTAATGGGGTTGGAAAAAAGGGGTTTAAAACACTACTCCTTCATCGGAAATGCCCCGGCCCCCATAATCCCGGGTTTTGTGATTTTTTTTAGTCCCCCAAATTAAATCCCAAAATTTAAGTCTTCAAAATTTTCCCATTCATATAAGTTTTTGTGGTGGGGGGGGGAGGAAATTTAAAGTCTTTTTTTCTTTTTAAAAGGGTTTTTCAATAAAATTTTTCCTTATGATGAAAAATTAGTGATTTGGGGAAAGTTGGGAAAAAGGTTAGGGTGCTAAAAGGGGTGAGAAAGGATGGTTTTTCCATAATGTGTAAATTGTAATTTAAAAATTTCTTTTTTTCTGTGTCTCTTTGCAGAAAGGGAAGGGGTTTAAGGGGCCAATAAATTGAAAACCCATTTTGCCCCCCGGCAGGAAAGTGCCCCCACCCCAACCCCGGGGAAAATTGGGTTTAGGAAGTTGGAAAGGGAATTTTGGGCCATTTTTTACAGCAGGCCTTTTTAAAGCGGGAAATTGGAAATGAAAGTTGCGCGGGCTTCCCCAAAGATAACGCGACCCTTTCGGGGCTTTTCCTCAGCTACATTGAGTGTTTTGCTTTTTGGTTTGGTTTTGTTTTATTTTTGGCCCACAACGGGGCTGTTTGGCAGATGGGGTTTTCACCCTTTTTTGGGGTTTTTTGGTTTTTGAAGTTTACACACAAAAACCACACCCAAAACCAACTACCATCACCACACCATTAAACCCCCCACCCCCAAAACCATCATCAGCAGCAGCAGCGAAAAGTACCACCCCACCACCCCCCCACCACCCCAGTGAAAGGGACTTTATTAAGACAAAAAATTTTAGAACCCGCGGGCTTAAAAAAATTTTAATAAAAGGGAAAACATAAGTAAAAAAATTTCTGTGTTTTTTTCCTACCCCGGGTTTGTGTTTAGTTGTAGCTGTTTCTTTGGGAATTAGGGCCCTTGGTTTTAAAGCGCCCGTCGGGCAAGGTCCCCCTTGGGCCCCAAATTAAAAGTCTGAAATTAAAGTCAAAACAGGAACGATTTTGTTTAAGTAAAAATTTAAAAAATTGGGGAAAAATGCCAAAAAACCCCTTTACCCCTTTTTTTTTCGGCATGACCCCCCCCTTCCCCCCGGTTTTTTTAGTTTTTTTCGCCAAAAAAAAACAATTAGTTTGAAAAACCCAGGGACTTTCGTGTTTTTTAAAAATTGTGATGTTTAAAACTGTCGGGGGGGGGGGGAAAGAAAAGGGGTGTATAAAGTCATTTTTCTTTTTAAAGATTTTCAATGAAAACCTTATGATGTCCTTTATTTATTTTGTAAAAAAGCTTTAAAAAGGTTTTTTTTGTTTGCCTAAAAATTGGGTGAGAAAAGGGGATGTTTTTTCCCTTTAATTTTGGGGATGGAAAAATGAACCCCCGGTTTTTGTGTCTCTTTGGACGCAAAGGGAAACCCGTTAAAAGCTTCGAGAGACTTTTGGCTCCCGGCAGAAAAGTGCTCCCCCAAAGCAAAAAACTTTTCCTTCCGGGAAAGTTTAAAAAGGGAATTGGGCCCGTTACAACCACAGGTTTAAATTTTTGCTTGGACGGAAAATGAAAGTTCCCCGACAGCTTATCGATGTTAACCCCGGGGAAGGGGTCGAGTTTTTCCATGACCCATTTGATTTTGTCTTGCTTTTTGATTTTTTTGAAAATATTTTTTAAACCAAAACATGACAGGGTCATGGAATGCCAATTTCCACAGTTTCGAGAAACCTAAAAAAAAGTTAAAATGATTCGTTGGGGTTTTTGTCTTTCATTGACTAAATTTGTGATAAATGATTGTTTTTAGAAAGTGGGCACACACAGTGTGCACACACACACACACAAAACACTTTAACACATGTATACACCAAAACATGTGAAACACAACATCCCCACACACAGGAAAACACATGTGACACAAAACAGGCGCACGCCACACACACAAAACACACAAAGACAAAACTCATTTTATGCAGACATGCATGAACACAAAATACACACAGCCACTCAGTGACAAACACAGACCACGAAAGCATCCCGCGCACACACCACACACACAAACACCAAAACATGATCAGCGGCATTCTTTGTTCCAAACCCTTTCAAAAAAATGGGTTGTAGCCTTGGCCCAAACTTACTCTATTCCCCCCAACCCCCTTTCCCAAAAAGTAAAGGTAAAGGTGATCTACAAAACCTTATTGAAAACTATATTCATATTGCGGGAAACAGGGGAAAGGGCAAAAATGACTACTTTTTTCGCCCGATAGTTAATGGAAAAAAAACATTGTTATGATCTGTCAGAATGTTACTACCATGTTTTGGTCTGAAAAGACCATGAAGTTTTTCTTGTATTATTAAAGTTTTCCCAGTAACCCACACCACTTCTTTACACCATATACCACACCCAGCCCGGCGCGCGAAACCAAAACACACAAACACACCCCAAAACACACACCTCAAAATCACTAACACTAATACACAACACACACCCATATACACACACACTAAAAACACCCCAACAGCCCATTAAGGTTTCTTCAGATTTTTTAAAGTGTTCCCTCCCCACAACACACAAAAACACACTCATTTAAATCGTTTCCGCTAACATTCATACCACACACCCCGAGGACCAACTTTCACACCCCATTTAACACACAAAGAGCCTTTCAGGTTTCATGAGAAAAATTTTAAAGTCTTAAAACCCCCACGCACCACAGCACCCCCCCCCCCACCCCACCCCCACCATCACCCAGCGCAGCACCCCCACCACCACCCCATAAACCACCCCCAATCTTCGCCAGTGGCCAATGACGTATTTAAAGGGCCAAATATTTTAAAAATCGCTGCTTTAAGTATTTAATGAAGGGAAACAAAGTACTGTTATTCGGGGGTTTTTTCCCCTACGAAGGTGTGCTGTTGTAGCTTTTTTCTTTTGGGACATTAGGCCTAAAATTAAAGCTTTCGTCAGGAAAGGTCACTTGGCCTTTTTAAAGTTTAAAATTTAAAGGTAAAAACAGGAACGATTTGTTTAATTAAAATTCTAATTGGGGGGAAAAATCCCTAAACCCCTATCCTTCATCGGCTTGACCCCCACCATCATCCCGGTTTGTGTTTGTTTTAGTCGCCAAAAAAAACAAAATTTAATTCTTCTAAATAAATGAACATTAAATTTATTTAAAATTTGGGGGGGGGGGGGAGGAAAAAGGTTTTTAAAAAGTCATTTTTCTTTTAAAGGGTTTTTTCAATAAAATTCCTTATGATATCGATAGTTATTTTTTGGAAAAGTTGGGAAAAAGGTTTTGTGCTGAAAATTGGGTAAAGGAAAAAGAGATTTTTTTTCATAAGTGTGATTGTAACTGACAATCTGTTTTCTGTGTCTCTTTGACAGCAAGGAAGTGTAGGCATCGAGAGAAAAATTGCCCCGGGCAGAAATTTTCTCCGCCAAGCAGAAAAACCTGGCCTCCAGGAATTTGGTTTAAGGGAATTTGGGCCATTTGTTACCTGAGGCTTAATTGCTGGACTGGAATTTGTTTTTTGGGCCAAAAGGGCTTCCCAATTGGAAAAACGCAGAGCCTCGAGTCTCTCCAGCACACTTGAGTGTATTGTTTTTGGATTGGGGGGGAAAAGGGGACCCCAAATGGTTGTCTTGGCAAAATCAAATTTTCCCACACCCATTAAGGTTTTTGAGATAATTAAGTTTACACCACACAAAACACCCAACACACTCATCCCCCACACCCCCAAACCCCTAATCACACCCAGCAGCGGGCACACCCCCAAACCCCCACCACCACCACCAGTGAAAAATGCCCATACTTAAAAAAACAAATTTTTTTGGAATTCCCCTGTTTAAAGTCATTTTAAATAAAAGGGGAAAAACATAAAGTCCCAAAATTTGGGGTTTTTTGTACTGCTGGTGTGCTAGTTGTAGCGGGTTTCATTTGAAAAATTGGGCCCTGAAAAAAGCGTGGGTCGGGGGAAGGGTTTATTTGGGACCTTTTTAAAGTTTAAAAATTAAAGTCAAACAGGAAGGGATTTGTTTTATTAAAATTCAAATTTGGGTAAAAAAAATGAAAAACCCTACCCCTCTCATGGGCATGACCCAACCCTATTGGTTTGTGATTTTTGTGGGCCAAATAAAAAACAAAAATGTTTGAAAAATATAAATTTTCGTGTTTTAAAAAATTTTGGGTTTGAAAAAATTGTCGGGGGGGGGGGGGGGGGAGGGGGGGGGAAAAAAAGGGTTTTTAAAAAGTCTTTTGTCTTTTAAAAGGTTTTCAATAAAATCTTTTTTGGGTTTGTCCTTAGTTTTTTGGGTGGAAAGCTTGGGAAAAAAGGTTATGTGCTGAAAGGGGTTTGGGGAAAGAGATGTTTTTCTAATTTTGTGTTTGGAAACTGACAATTTTGTTTTCTGTGTCTTTTGACGGGAAGGGGGGCGTAGAGCACCGGAAGAAATTTTGCTCGGCAGAAAGTGCTCCGCCAAGCAAAATCCCTGCCCTCCAGGAAGAGGGTTTAAAAATTGGCCATTTTTTACCCCCAAGGTTTAATTAGCTGGACTGGAAATGAAAGTTGCGACAGCCTTATCGAGGGTTAACCCCGGGGAGGTCGGTCTTTTCCAGCCCCCTTAAAGTTTTTCTTTTTTTTTTTTGATTGGTCTGTAATATGTTGACCAAAACATTGGGCCATGTCATGGCGGGGTCCCAAATTTCCCAAACGTTTGGGTACCTAAAAAAAATTTAAAAATGATTTGTTGGGGTTTGGGTTAAAATTCATTGACTAAATTTGATGTTTAAAAGGGATGTTTTTATTTTAAGCCCGCACACAAAGTGATGGACAACACACACACACACAGGGTACACATGTATACCACACAACCACATGTGCACCCCCACTAAAAAAAATCCCACACACAGACACACATGTGCACCCCCCAAAAGCACACCCACACGCGCAAAAACACACCACACACACACACACACAAACCCCCACACAAAGTTACACCCTCACTGTAGGGCAAAACATGCTTTGAAACACACAACCCACACGCACACTCACTGACAAAACCCCGACAAATGCCGCAGCAACCCCAAAACTCACACACCCCCTGATCAGCAGCCTTCTTTGTTCCCAAAACCTAAAAAAGTTGTGGGCCTTGGTCCAAATTTTCTTTTCTCCTAAAATTCCCCCTCCCCCACAAGTAATTTAAAGGTGATCTACAACCCCATATTGAAAATTATATTCTAATTAAAGCAGGAACGGGAAAGGCAAATACTAAACTACATTTTTTAAACGCCCGAAGATAATGGAAAAAAAACATTGATTATGATCTGTCAGAATGTTACTACCATGTTGTGTCTTTTGACCTTGAAGATTTCTTGAGATTTTTTTAAAGTTTTACAGTAACACACACCACATACTTTACCCCCATATACCCCACACACAGACCCCCGCGCGCCCCACCCCAACACCCCACAACCCCAAAAAACCACACACAAAAAAAATCATTTCCCACTCATCCCACACACACCACAACAAAACACATATACAAACCCCACTAAAACACACCCCTCCATTAGGGTTTTTTCCGAAAATTTAAAAAGTGTTACACACACAAAAACAAAACCACCCCATCACTCGCTCGCAAACAACTCTTTACACCCACACAGAGAACCCCACTTTACACACAACTAACACACACGACCATTCAAGGTTTCATGGGGATAAAGTCTTTAACACACACACGCACCCCTTTCCCACACCCCCCCCCCCCCCCCCCCCCCCCACCCCCCAACCCCCCCATCACCCAGCCCCCACCACCCCCCCACCCACCTCCCCCAAACCCCCACCATCATCCCCCAGGGGACGTGCGTATTTAAGACAAATTTTTTGAATCGTGTTAAAGGTATTTTAAAGAAAGGAAAACATAAGTACAGTTATTCTGGGGGTTTTTTTCCTATGCAGGGGTGTTTAAGTTGTAGTTTGTTCATTTGAAAATTAGGCCGGGAAAGCTTTCTTTCAGGAAAGGTAAATTTGACCTATTAAAGTTTGTTTTTAAAGGTAAAAAGGGGAACGTTTTGGGTTTTTTAAAATTCAAATGGGGGGGAAAAATGTTTTAAACCCCCTACTCCTCTATCGGCATGACCCCCCAATCACCCCGGTTTGTGATTTTTTAAGTCGCCTTTTTAAAAACAAAATAGTCTTGAAAATATGAAATTATTCGTTAAATTGGGGATTTTGGGGGGGGGGGGGGGGGGGGGGAAAAAGGTATTTTAAATCATTGTTTTTTTAAAGGGGTTTTCAGTAAAATTCCTTATGATACCCTTTTGTTTTTGTGGGAAAGCTTAGGAAACGGTTATGTGCTAAAATGGGTGAAAAAGGGGAAATGTGTTTCCATAAGGGTGTAAATTTGTAATGACAATCTGTTTTCTGTGTCTTTTTTAACGGGAAAGGAAGCTTTTGAGCATGGGAGAGCATTGCCCGGGCAGAAAGTGCTCCGCCAAGCAGAAAACCTGGCCCCCCCAGGGAAAATTGGTAAAATTGGCCATTGTTACGCAGGCTTAATTAGCTGGTGGGGAAAAGAAAAATTGCGGGGCAGTTAAACCCAAAGATAACGCAGGAGCGGGGCGAGTCTTCCAGCCACTTGAGTGTCTTGCTTTTTGATTGGTCTGTAATATGTTGACCAAAACATGGCATGTCATGGAGATTCGAATTCCCCCGGGCCCTTAAGGTTTCTTGAGAAAAATTAAAGTCTTACACAACCCCAACAAACACACACACACACCCCAAAACACTATCCCCACACCCCACCAATTTATCAGCGCAGCAAACAAAACCACCCCCCCACCACCACCACCAGGACAATGACTTTTTAAGACAAAAAATTTTTGGGGAAACCCCCTGCTTAAGTCATTTAATTTAAAGGAAACATTTAAATACAAAGTTTCTGTGTGTTTTTGTACTGTTGGTGTCTTTTTTTTAGGATGTTCTTTTGAAATTAGGCCCGATAAGCGTCGTCAGGGAAGGTACTTGACCTATTAAGTTTTTAAATTAAAGTCAAACATGAACGATTTGATTATTTAAAATTTAATTGGGTTTTAAAATGCTAAAAACCTATTCCTCTCATCGGATGGAAACCCCCCCTTCATCCCGGGGTTTTTTGATTTTTTTAATTTGCCAAATGAAAACAAAATAGTCTTTTAAAAAACATGACATTGTTGTATTTAAAACGTGGGTTTTAAAAAAATGTCGGGGGGGGGGGGGGGGGGGGGTGGGGGGGGAAGAAAAAGGGGGATAAAAATCCATTGTCTGTTAAAAGGGTTTTAATGAAATCGTTTTTTGTGCCTTTGTTTTTTGTGGGAAAAAACTTAGGAAAAGGTTATGTGCTGAAAAAAGGGGGAAGGGGAAAGAGGGTGTGTTTTTCATAAAGTTGGGGATGGGAACTGACAATCTGTTTTCTTGTCTCTTTGACAGCAAGGGGCGTAGAGATCGAAAAGGACATTGCTCCGGCAAAAAAGTGCTCCCCCCAAGCAAAATACCGGGTCCTCCGGGAAGATGGTAAAAAATTGGCCTTTGTTACAGCAGGCTTTTTTTAAGCGGGAAAGGGAAAAAGGGAAAGTTGCGAAAAGCTTATCGAGGATAACGCAGGGGTTTCCCGGGGGTTCTCCAGCACAGGGGGTTTGTTTTTTGGTTTTTTTGTTTTTGGTCGGGTAATATGTTGACAAAACATGACGGTATGGCAGATCCCAAATTTTCCCAGTTTGGATGTACCTAAAAAAAAATTTAAAAATGATTTGTTGGGGTTTTGTCATTCTTTGACTAAATCTTGATGAAAAATTGATGTTTTTAGTTAAGTGCAACACAGTGATGCCCACACACACACACTCCCCAAAAACCCGTACACTTGTATACACACCACACACTTTTTGTGCACACACCATGCACACACAAAACACCTTTGTGCCCACACATGCGAAACCACCCCACGGAAACCACCACACACACACACACACAAAAACAAAGACACAAAATCACTGTATGAAAAACTTTCCCAGGGAACCAAAACTTACACACACGCCCTCACTGACTAACCCCGGGGACACACCCCAACGCACGGGCGCACACAAACACACACACAAACCCAACACACCCCTTGATAGCGCATTTTTGTTCCCCAAACCTCAAAAATTGTCCCTTTGGGTTCCAATACTTTTTCCCCCCAAAACCCCCCTTCCCAAGTCGGGGTCAAGGTGATCTACAACACCATATTTTTAAACAAATATTCTTATTAGCAGGAACTTGGAAAGCAATATGACTAAAATTTTTACGCCCGATAGATAAGGGAAATTTAAAATTTTGATTATAAATTCTGTCGGGTTTTTTATTTACCATTTTTGGGTGTCGGTAGACCATAAAGTTTTTTTGAGATTTTTTAAAGTTTTACAGAAAACAATACACAAAACATACATACAAAACGATATTCCCCACACACAGGGCACCCCACCACGCAAAACCAACACAAACACCCATTCAAAAATCACAAAACACTCATACACACACACACAATTTACACAAAACACTAACACACACACAGCCCAAATTAAGGTTTCTTAAAGAAAATTAAAGTGTTACACACACACACACAAACAAAAAAAAAACCCCAAAACCCCCCCCCACCACCACCACCAGCAGCAGCGGGGCCCCAAAACCCCCACCACCACCCCCTTTGGCCAGGAAAAAGGGACTACTTAAGACAAATATTTTGGAAGGGGGTGTTAAGTCTTTTAAATTTAAAAGGAAAATAAGAAAAAATTTTTTTCTGTGTTTTTTCCTTCTGCTGGTGTGCAAATTGTAGTTTTTCATTTGCATTAGGCCGGGATAAGTTTTCGTCAGTAAAGGGGTCACTTGGCCCTTTTAAAAATTTGAAATTAAGGTCAAACGGGAAGGATTTGTTATTAAAATTCAAATTTGGGTAAAAAAAATTTTAAACCCTACTCCTTTTTCGGCATGCCCCCACCACACCCGGGGGTTTTTTTGGGTTTTTGTTTTAAAGGGGGGCCCCAAATGAAAAAAACAAAAATATTTTTTAAAAATTTATGATTTTTCTTATATTTAAATTTTGTAAATGTAAAACCGATGGGGGGGGGGGGGGGGGGGGGGGGGGGGGGGGGGTTTTTTTTTAAAAATCTTTGTCTATGAAGGTTTTCAATGAAAGGGTTTTTATGATGTCCTTTAATTTTATTTGTGGGGGGGGCTTATGAAAAGGTTATGTGCTGAAAGGGGTTTGGAAAGAGATTTTTTCCATAATGTGTGATGGTAACTGACCAATCTGTTTTTTTGGTGTCTCTTTGAAAAAAAAGGGAAAGCTTTTAGAGCATCGAGAGACATGCTCCGGCAGAAAGTGCTCCGCCAAAAGGGGGAAAAATTTGGCCTTCCAGGGAAAAATGGTAAAAATTTTGGCCCATTTTTTACAGCAGGGTTAATTTTGGTTTGGGTGGAAATGAAAGTTGCGACCCGTTACGAAAGATAACCGGGAGGGGCGTTTGAGGGGCTCTCCGCCAAATTGGGGTGTCTTGGGTTTTTGATTTTTAAAAATGTTGACCCCAAAATGGCATGTCAAAGGGGAGATGCCAATTTAATTTTTTGGAGTTTTCCCCTTTAAAAAAAAAGTAAAAATGGGTTTGTTAGGGTTGTTTATTCTTGGCTAAATCTTGAGATAAATTTTGCTTTAGTTTTAAATCGCACCCCACCGGGGATGCACAAAAAACACACACAACCCCACACCCCGTTTCACATGTATTAAAAAACACAATGGGGGCACACACACAAATCAACCCACCACACCCAAAGGGCAACACCAAAAGACCCACTCACAGGGGATGCAAAATGGGCATGAAAACTTTCCAGGGACAACCCCAATTTACTTAAAACCCGGGGCCAGCAAAAGCAACAACCACATCAAACACGCACACACACACGCCAACACAAACAATAAACACCCAAGCTTTCTGGGGTTCCCAACCCCCAAAATTTTTGTACCCCCTTGGCCCTTTACTTATTTAAATCCCCCAATCCCCCCCAAGTAAAAGTCAAGGTGTTTTTTACAACCCCCCCTTTATTGTAAAATATTTAATTCATATTAGCAGGAACGGGAAAAGGGCCAATTACTGATTTTTAACATATTTGGGGGCCCGATAGAAAATTGGGAATAAACATTGATTATGACCCTGTAAAAAATGTTCCCAAAACCCTTTTGTTTTTTCTTGTGGGCCCCCAGGGGAAGGTTTCTTGGGGGAATTAATTAAATTTTTTAAACCAGGTAAACCCCCAACACATACTTTAAACCCCATTCAAAAAATACTAAACCACAGGGACCACCCCCCCCACCCCAAACCACCCCCAATCAAACCAGCCAATCACTAAAAACTCATACACACCCCCAAAAATGTTTAACACACACACTAACACACACACAGACCTTTCCCAGGTTTTTTTGGGGAAAATTTAAAGTCTTACCCCTAACCCCACACAAATACACACACACCCCACACATCCCCCCCCACCCCCACATCCCCAAAGCAGGGAGCCCCCAAACCACCACCACCATATCGCCCCATTTGCAATAAAACTTTTTTTACTTAAAAAAAAATATTTTAAAATCTTTGCTTAAATTTCTAAATGAAAGGAAAAAAAAAAAGTAAAAATTTTTCTGTTGTTTTTACTGCTGGTTTGCTGGGTTGTAGCTTTTTCATTTGACTTTTGGCCCTTTTGATAATTTTTGTTCGGGCAAGGTCACTTGGCCCCTTTTAAAATTTGGAAATTAAACCCAAAATCAGGAAGGTTTTGATTATTAAAATTTTTAATTGGGTGGGAAAAATGCTAAAAAAAACCTACTCATCCCCCCATCGGCTTTTGAAACCCCCACCATTTTTTTTCCCCGGTTTTTTTTGTGATTTTTTTTAAGGCCCCAAAAATGAAAAACAAATTATTTTTAAATATTACATTAAAAAATTTTAAATTTGATTAAAATTTAAAAAAAATTTTTTTTTTTTTTTTTTAATTCTTTTTTTTTAAAAAAGGTTTTCCCCAAATTTAAAAATTTTAAAAAAAAAATTTCAATAAAAATTTTGGAAAAGCTTGGAAAAAAGGTTACCCCCCAAAATGGTTAAAAGGAATTTTTTTCAAATTTTTTTAAAAAACCCCAACTTTTTCATTTTTTTTTTCCCACAAAAACTTAAAAAAACCCCCTTTACAATTGCTCCCCAAAATTTTTTCCCCAAAAAAAAACCTCCCTCTAATTAAGAATTAAAATTTACACAGGCTTAATTATACCCTAATAAATTCAAAATTTTTAGTGTAACCGGCAGAGGTGGGTCTTCCCCGAAATTTGGGTTTTTTTTGGGTTTTTTGTTTTGGTCGGGTTTTTTTTCCCAAAACCTTTCATTCATAAAAAAATCCAATTAAAATTTAAAAAAGGTTTTTTTTGAAAAATTAAATTTTCTTTACACACGGCACAAACCCCACAACCCCCACAATTTTTTAAACCACCCCCAAACATTTAAAAACGGTGGGGCCAAAACCCCCCTCCCCCCCAAACCTTTCACCCGCCCGGAAATCATTTACTTGCTTTTTTAGAGGTGAAGTTTTTAAAGGGGTTGGGGTCTTTTTCTTTTTGTGTTTTTAGGGGGGTGGTGTTGTGGGGGGTTTTTTGGGGGAACATTAGGCCTTTGTATAAGTTTTGGTTGGCGGTTTTGGGAATTTGTCCTTTGAAATTAAGGTCAAACGGTTTGGATTTTAAAAATTTCTAATTGGGGGGGGAAAAAGGGTTTTATTTTGCAAAGGTTTTTTGGGCCCCCACCTTCACCCCCAGTTTGTGATGTTTGGGGGGGTGGCCAAATGAAAAAAAAATTGGGTTTTGGGGGGGAAAAATCATGAATTCATTTTTTTTCATTGTGATGTAAAACGGGCGGGGGGGGGGGGGGGGGGGGGGGGGGAAAGAAAAAGGTGTATAAAGTCATTTTTATTTAAAGGTTTTTCAATAAATCCTTATGATGTCCATAATTATTTGGGGAAAAAGCCTTGGGGAAAAGGGGTTATGGGGCTAAAAAGGGGTGAGAAAGAGATGTTTTTTTCTTTAATGTGTGATGGAAAACGGGACAATCTGTTTTTTTGGGTCTCTTTGACGAAAGGGAAAGTGTAGAGCATCGGAGGAAATTGCTTTTGGCGGGAAATTTGTTTCCGCCAAGCAAAAAACCTGGCCTTTTCAAGGAAGAGGGTAAGAATTGGCCATTGTTCCCAAGCAGGCTTAATTAGGGGGAAATGGAAAGAAAAAGTTGCAAACCGCTTACCCGATGAAAAACGCAGAGCGTCAAAGTTTTCCAGCAAGGGGAGGTTTGCTTTTTGTTGGTCTGTAATATGTTGAACCCAAAACTGGCAGGTTTGGCAAAACCCAAAAATCCGGGGAGACCTTTAAACCCCTTCCCTCCCCAACGTATAGGGTTTTTTGTTTTTGCTGTGGCCGGGCCCAAAATTTAGCTTTTTCAGTAGGTTCTTTTTATCTTTTCCCACTACTAAATTATTTTTTTGAGATATCTTTTTAAAATTTTTTGATGTTTTTTTCTTATACCCTTTCCCTATGTTTTTGTGGTATCAAAATTTAAAATTTGATTTGGGTGGTAAAAGGGTTGATAAAAAAAAATTTCAATATAATCAACTATTTTTGAAATTTAAATTAAACATTTTTTTTGCATATGTCCCCAAAAATGACCCACATCAGCCCAAAGAAAAAAAGTAAAAAAACTGGTGTTCTAATTAAATAAACATTTTAAAAAAACATCTGGTATTCATTTTTTGCCCGGGAAAATTTTTTTCTGTGTGGTAAAACATGCTTTTTTGGGGGGTCCCCCCAACCCCGGGGTTTAAAGGGACAGAATTTTGCTTTCGCGGTAGGTTCACTAACCCTGTTCAATACTCATTCATTTTTTGGGAGTTATGTCTTGGATTTTTTCCCATGATTCTTCCTTATTTCCCTGGTCTTTAATGGATTTCTTTAATATTTTGTTTTCGGGTTCCCAAAATTATTTTTGGAAAAAAAAGTTTTATGAAAAAACTTTTTTCAAATAAAATTAATTTGTTTTTGAACAATCACCCCGCATTTTGAAAACATAAACCCCGGCAAAAAACAATGAAAAAAAGGGGGTTGTTTGTATTGGCTGAGCAAAATTAAAAACTTCGGGTTTTGGGTTTTTCACCCCAATCAAATGTTCTTTTATGGGGGTAAAAAATGCTTCTTTGGGGTTTACCCCAATTCAGGAGAAAAGGGGCGGGAATTTGATATTGGGGTGGTTAAACGTTCTGTTTCATATAATTCATTTTTTTGGGGTTATCTGTTAGATATTTTGCATTTTTCCCTTTCCCCTTTAAGCATAAAGGTATTTTTGGGGGATCATAATATTTTGATTTTTGGTGGCATAAATGTAGTTAAAAAATAAAAATAATCAACATGTTTTGTTATAAAATGACAGTGTTCGAGCACAAAACATACACACTGCAACCCCATCAAAACCAAACACACATAGAAAAAAAAAATTGGTTGGGGAGTATTGCCCGAAATTTCATACAAAAAATCTGGTTTTTGAAATCATTGCCAGAAAATTTTTCTTCTTTTGTGGTAAATTAATATATCTTTGGGGGTACCCCAACCCAGGGTAATGGGAACCCCCAAATTTTGCTTTTTGCAGTAGGTTTTTATCTTTTGTTCATTTCTCCTTCATTTATGGGTTTTTTTTGGGTTGTTTGTATGTTTTCCCTTATAAACCCCGTGGCATGAATTGGGTTTTTATTAATTTTTGATTTTTTTTTGGGAAGTAATTGGTTTAAAAAAAAAAGTAAAAATAACCAACCCTTTTTTTGATGAAATGATGTTTTTGAGTGTATACAAAAACATTTGCAGCATCAACAAAACCCCACAAAAAAATTGAAAAATATTCTAAATTTTTTTTTGCCCGAACATCATAAAAAACATTGGTATTGATTGATTGCCCGCAATCTTCTGTGTGGTAATTTTAAAACAAACTTTGGGGGTTTCCCCCAATCCCAAAGGAATTAAAAAGGGGCCCCCAATTTGCTTTTCACAGTAGGTTTCCCCTTATCTGTTCCAAATACTCCTTCATTTATTTCTATATCTATTACTTGTTTGGGATGTTTTCCCCTTTACCCCGTGGCCTTTTTGTTTATTTTCATTTCATTTTGATTTTTTTTGATAAGGGAACATGGTAAAAAGGTTTTTCCCCCAAATTTTTTTGTAATGAAATGGGGCTGTTTTGGGGCCCCCAAAACAAAATAATTGCAAGGGTCATCAAACCATACAAAACATGGAAAAAATTGGTTTTTTTATTGATTGGATATTTATACAAAAATTTGGGTATTGATATTATTGCCGAAGTCTTCTTCTTTCAAGTATTACAACCCCCTTGAGGAGTACCCCAAAACCAAGGGAAAAGGGGGCCCGAATTCTGTTTTTTTGGGTGTAGGTTCATTCATTGTTACATCTCATTCCAATTTTGGGATATCTCTTGCATTTTTTGTCTTTTTTTTCTTTAACCCCGTGGTATTTCTATATTTCCTTTAAAATTTTTTATTTTGTTAGGGAATAAGTTTGGTAAAAAAATTTATAATATAACTTTTCTGTACTAAAAATGTTTTTGGGGGAAATGGCCTTTCACATTTTCAATATATCAAACCACCAAAACAAATTTGAAAAAAAAAAGATGTTAGAAATTTATGAAATAATTTTTTCAAAATTTGGGAAATTTATATGCTGCCAGAAAAAGTTTTGGTTTTGTATGATTAATACCCTACAAAATTTTTCAAAGGGGGGTACCATAATCCAGACTTTAAAAGGGGCCCCAAAAAATTTCCCTTTTGCAGTAGGTTTACTAATTTTGGGTACCAAGTTTGGGCTCATTTTACTTAGGTAAATCTTAATCCTTTTGCATGTTTTTATCTTGCTCTTTGGCTTTTTAAACCTTAAAAAATTTCTAATGATCATAATTTTGGGTTTGTAAACAGGGGGAGTAAAATTTGAAAGGGAAAACAAATTTTTATGACCAGTTTTTTAAAAAAAAAAGTCATTTTTGCCCGTTTTTAAAAATCCCCAAAAACATAGAAAAATTTTTGTTTGTGTTTTTAAATGGATGCCGAGAAGAAAATTCTGGTCTCACCTTTAGTACTTTTTCATAAAACCCCTTAAACTACTTCTTTCTGTACATCCCCGCAGGTTTCTTGGGGTTTTTTCCTGGGTTGGCACCCCCCACCCCAAAAAACCCAAATCTGATTTATTTTCCACCAGGGTTTAACGTTTGGTCACCCCTCTTTAATTAAAAAAAAAGTTTTTAGAAGAAACCCACCCTTTAAGACAAAAAAAAAGGGAAAAAACACAAGCATCAAGAATATAAAAAAAAAGGATAAAAAAACACCACTTTATAAACTGAAAAAGATCTAGGAAAAAAAAAAACACTGCAAAACTAAGCCCGTGTACAGGATCCACACTACTCCCAGTAGTTGAACTTAGTGGGGAAAAACCCATGTAGAAATGTGGTTTAGCACAGTGAGGCTTGGGGGGGAAAAAAGGGGGGGAAACGACATCACGCCTGATCTTCTGGAATTTTGGTTTGCAGCCCCACGGCGGGCCCTCTGGGGTTTGTCCCTTGTTGGGTGTCGGTGGGAGGGGGAACAGGAAATGCCTCTCCTTTCAGCCTCACTTCATCGTCGGACCGGGGCAGGGGTTTAAAATTGACCCCAAAAAACCGGGGCACGTTGAGGGGGATGTTTTGGGGCGAAATAAAAGGGCCTACCCTTAAAAAAGGAAAGTAAGTTTTCATCCCAAACACCGCCCCGCCAGGGTTTCTTTAACACCTCCTAAAATTTTTTCTTGGAGGTGGCCCAGTGCTGGAGGGGAATCTTTACAGCCGGTCATACTGGGGATGGTTGGGAGGGCACCCGCAGAGTTGTCGGGGGAAAAGGGGGATAAATTTTTAGGATGATTAAAAATAGGATTGAACAACATTTGTTCGTGTGTGTAAACAAAAAAACCCCCACACACAAAAAACACACACACACACACCCACACACACACACACGCACCACGCACACACCAGAAAAAATCAAGTACACAAAACACATTTTTTTCCAAAACCACAAAACACAGACACACACCCACATAGAAGCACAAAAACACACACACACACACACCACACACACAAGACACACAAATACACCACATAAAAGTTTACAAAATACACACCACATAGAAGCACACACACCACACAACCCTAAACAATGACACACAATACACCCATAGAAGCTAACACATACCCCCACATAGAAAGCAACCCCACACACACAAACCACAACACAACAGAAGAAACCAAAACCCCACACTTAAGAAAAGCTCGACACACAACACCACACACACACACACACAATCCCCTCTCTATAAGAAAAAAAGAAAGATTGGACATAGAAAGGGTTGGAGAGGGGGGGGGAAAAGGAAAATGAGAACAAGTAAACAGGAGAGATCAGAGAGAGTAAGAATTGAAATTGTTTTTGTCTTACGAGTGAAGATGGAATGCGGTACAGCACCTTCTTCGCCAGTACAGCCAATTGCAGGCAAGTCGCACGATTCCCATCGCAACACAATGGGGCAAATTGCGGCTCCCGCCCTCTCCCCCGCCCCCTTATTTTGATGCCGTGCCTCTAGCTTTCCCCCTGCCCCTACCACGCCCTTCATGACAGGGGGGGGTGCTGTGCTGGTGCTGGGAATGGGCCCTTGGTTTGATTTTGGTAAAAATCATGGCCGGTATCGTGCTTGACCAACATCCGGGGGTTTTCGGTGGGTTTCTTCTTCGTGACGCACGAGTTCGAAAAAGTGGATGGTACGGGTTCCCAACCCTTCTCTTCCTCATCACTATCATGTCATGATGTTGAAGTTTCGACACATATATATTCAACACTTCATCTAAAATTCCGTGCGCTATAACGCTTCCAAAAAGGTGCCGGTCGAGCTTGTCCTGATCCGCCATCTTGATTATGATAATCAGCCGTCCCTTCTTGAAATACTAAACCGAAAATTTTCCCTAACACTTCAGACACCGAAAAAAGGGATAAAAATGTTTTTTAAAACCCCCAAATAGAGCAGGGACAATTTGTAGGGTTTTTCCCGTGCCGTTTTTCGAAATTTCGATGACAAAAAATACCCGTATAGACAGGGTTCGGGCGTCAGGATCGCGGAAAAGACCCCGAAATAGACACGGGGGGGGCAGGGAAGGGGTTTAAAGGTTTTGTTGAGATTTTTAAGTCTTCACACACACACACACACACACACACACATCCCCCCCCCCCCCCCCCCCACCACCACCATATCGCAGAAAGCAGAAAACCCACCACCCCCAGCATCCCACCCATCATCGCCAGTGACAATGAATATTTAAGAAAAATATTTTAGAATCGTGCTTAAGTATTTAATAAAAGGAAACATAAGTCAAATATTCTGTGTTTTTTCCTATGCTGGTGTGTGTTGTAGTGTTCATTTGACTTGGGCCCTGAAAAGTGTGTAGGAAAGGTCATTGCCCTGTTAAAAGCTTGAAATTAAGGCCCAAACAGGAACAATTTGATTTTAGATTCTTTTTGGGGTGAAAAATGCAAAAACCATCCTCTCATTGGCATACCCCACCCTCATCCGGTTTGTGTTTTTTTAGTTGCCAAATGAAAAAAAAATTTGTCTTGAAAACATGCTTTTATATATTTTTTTTTGATTTAAAACTGTCGGGGGGGGGGGGGGGGGGGGGGGGGGGGAAGAAAAAATGTATAAAAATCATTTTCTATTAAAGGTTTTCAGTGAAATCCTTATCTGTCCATAGTTTTTGGGAAAGGTTTTTTGCTGAAAGGGTGAGAAAGAGATGTGTTTTTATAATGTTGATGGTAACTGACAATTGTTTTTTGTGTCCTTTGACAGCAGGAAAGGTTTTTGAGCATGAAGGGCATTGCTTCCCGGGAAAATGCTCTGCCAAGAAAAAAAACCTGGCCCCAAGGAAGATGGTAAGAATTTGGCCCCTTTTTACGCAGGCTTAATTTGGTGGACTGGAAAAGAAGTTGCGACGCTTATCGATGATAAAGCAGAGGTCGAGTCTCTCCAGCCACTTTAGGTCTTGCTTTTTGATTTGGGCTGTTAATATGTTGACAAAAAAATGGATGTCAGGCAGATGCCAATTCCACAGCCCTTAAGGTTTCTTGAGATAAATTTAAAGTTTACAACCACACAACACAAACACCAAACCACACACAAATCCCCCCCACCACCCATCCCATTATGAAAGCAGCAGTAGCCACCACCACACCATATGCCAGTGCAATGCGTACTTAAGAAAATATTTTGTCCTGCTTAAGTCATTTTAAAAGGAATAATAAAATTATTCTGTGTGTTTTCCTAATGCGGGTGTGCATTGTACTGTTATTTGACATTAGGCCTGAAAAAGCGTCGTCGGCGGGCCTTGACTTTTAAAGTCTGAAATTAAGTCGGGGGAACATTGATTATTGAATTCAAAATGGGGGAAAAAGCTAAACACCTACTCTCATTGGATGACCCCCAATTTACCCCGTTTGTGTGTTTTTGTCCCCCAAATGAAAACAAATATTTTGAAAATCTGAATTTCTATTTTTTAAATTGGATGTAAAACTGTGGGGGGGGGGGGGGGGGGGGGGGGGGGGGGGGGAAGGTGTATAAGTCATGCTTTTAAAGGTTTTCAGTGAAAATCCTTTCATGTCCTTTAGTTATTGGGGGAAAGGTTATGGTGAATGGGGGTAGAAAGAGGGGGGTTTTCATAAGTGTGATTGTAACTGACAATTGTTTTCGTGTTCTTTGACAGAAGGAAGCTTAGAGAATCGAGAGACATTGTCCGGCAAAAAGTGCTCTGCCAAGCAAAAAACTGGCCTAAGGGAAGATGGTAGAATTGGCCATTGTTCAGCAGGCTTAATTAGGTGGTGGAAATGAAAGTTGCGACGTTATCGATGATAACGAGAGGTCGGTCTTCCAGCACATTGAGTGTCTTGCTTTTGATTGGGTTGAATTGTTGCCCACAAAAAGGCTGTCTTTGGCAGATCCCAAAATTCCACTTTTTGGAGTACCAAAAAAAAAGAAAAAATAAATTTTTAGGGTTGTCATTCTTTGGGACTAAATTTGATGATAAATGATGCATTTTTTTAAGTCCACGCTTGATGAAACCCACCCCCAAAAAGATAAAAACCGTACACTGTAATAAAATTGGCGAACAAAACACATGAACACAAAACCATATCATTCACTATGATAACACACACACAAATTCCCAAAACCAAAACACCCCCAAACAAAAATTTTTTAAACCC
>JAMYXO010000283.1:0-56474 GCA_033310375.1 Conus canariensis | reverse complement strand
GTTTCCTCACTGGAGTCGTAGCAGCCTGGAACTCTGCGCACAGGAGTTGGACCAAGGCCAAACAAACCCACACCACCACAAATGCTTCAATTAGGGTGTAAAACCCACGACCCACCCCAGTTCACTGCCTACAACCGTGGGGACTAGCCCAATGCTTCTTATCTAATCTATCTTCATCTCCCCCATCTCACCTTTCTGTCCGCCTGTCACAACCCTTCCCCTCCCTTCCCCCCTGTCTCACCGTCTCCATAGATTTTCCGCTGTCTGTACACTCGAATGTTTTCCTTCACAGTGCTTGCTTTTTTTTTCATTCCTTTCTTTCATTTCTTTTTTTTTTTTTTTGTTCACTGCATTGTTGATAGGCCTGGAGTAGATGTAAAATCCTGATTATTGTGTATTTTGCACTTGAACCAAACCACTCTGTTGCATGTGATAAACGGCACGACGGTGAATAGCGCTTACTGCTATGTTTTAGGGGGACGGAGCATTTCCAGAAGAAGCAACCAAGCTTCCTGATTTAGTGTAGGGGGAGGAGCATCAGAAGCAGAAACACGCTTACTGATATAGAGTTCGGCGGCGAGAATCCAGCCGAAGGAAAACACGCTTATGATATAGTGTAGGGGAGCGCAATCACGAAGCAAGAAACAAGCTTCACTGAATACAGTGTTGGGGGGCGAGAATCAGAAAGAAGAAACAGCATACTGACATACCCGTGTAGGGGGCAGAGACTCAGAGAACGAAAACCCAAGCTTACTGATATAGTGTAGGGGAGAAGAATCAGAAGGACGAACCACAGCATTCCTGCAACAGGGCTTACGGGGGAGAGAGGAGCGACTAGAAGAGACACCAGCTTACTGATATTAGTGTCGGGGGAGAGCAATAGAAGCACGCAACACAAACACACGCACACACCCTGTTGAGTTCCCAAATACCCGTCACTGTAAAGATGGTGGGTTCCTGCTGTGATAACCATTCAGGGCCGCTTCCGTCTTGGACATCTTTCCTTTGAACAGCCAAATGTGCGTCCGTTTATGTTTTTGGTTGATTTGCCATTTGTTTCAGTTTACACGTTTTAAGGTTATGTTCATTGCTTCCAGTTTGACAGTTTATGCACATGCTCACTCTTCTTCGTTTTTTTTTTGTATTTTTTTAAACCGCTACTGTTACTTCAACCCTCAGCAACAATTCATGTGTGTAAATGACCCAGTTTTGTTTGTTTTTGGGTTTGCTTGTCCATTATGATTTTTATTTTCCAATTTTATCCGAGGTGACCTTGATTTGTTTGTTTGTCATCCATCGAGGTGGGCATTGGACTCTGGTGTGATGCCCCAAGTTCGTGTCTGCTTCTGTCACTGAAACTACGTTCCTATTTCAGCATTGTGATGTTGTATGTTTTTATAATTAGATATTCTCCTCCCCTCCCGGTCACAGATCCTTTCTGTGGACATCCTTTTAAAGCCATTTGTTTCAATGTTTTCAAATGTTTGTCAATATACGTCTCTTGCGTCAGCCGTTTAACGGATCTTATTAATGGCAGTCTTTTGAAAATATATACCCAGTTGAACACTGCTAAGCCTTGCCAACCCCTTGTGGGACGGGGACAACGAATGTCTGGTTTACATCTTGTTGACAAAAAAACGGTGTTTTCTATGTATTTGCTCTTCCGGATATCGTTATTGACCCCCCAACGTTGGATGGCAACAGAGCTCAGGTGGGTTTATGATTTTCTTTTTTTTTCCGCCCCCAATGGTTATGATAATTCAAGCAAGTTGTGATTCCCTTCTTCTCTACTCTCCTCGCCTCTTTCTCTCTCTCTTTCTCTCTCTGTCCTCTCTCTCTCTTCTCTTTCTCTCCTCACTTTTCTTCTCTTCCCTCTTACTCTCTCTCTCTCTCCTCCTCCTTCTCCTCCTCTCACTCCTCTTCTCTTCATTGTCTCTCTCTCTTCTTTATCCTCTCTCTCTCTCTCTCCTGTCTCTCATTGTTATTTACATTTACTAGATTTGACCCCTTCCAGCGATGGGACCTATTAGCCCTATGTTGACATAAATAAATTCTATTCATTCTCTCCTCTCCTCTCCATTTTGTTTTCATATTGTTTTTCTCTTTCCCCTTTTTCTGGTAGTAAACAGGTTTTATTTTACATTTTAAGAGCACGGAATCAAAGAATGTGTACCCTACGATGCCCGTGCCGTTGGTTCTGGGTGGATTCTATTTCTTGAGATTGAGGGAAACTTAAAATGGTAATTACACGTAGTGTGTTAGTAGCACAGATTGAGAACAAGTGGGCAATTTTCTGTTTTACAACCCCCCATAGAACAAAAAATATCAAAGTGGAATCAATTGTCACCACAACATACAGTACTCATACGGGCCGGAAGGGCAGACTGCGGGAGTCTGGGCTTCGGGCGGGGAGGTGAGAGGTATGGACGGTGGAGGGAGAAGGATGGTAACGGTAGTGGGGGGTGGAGAGGAGGAGTAGGGGGTTGCATGTCGCGGTGTTAAATGGACCCAGTTTTGATTTAGACCGTTTTTTTACATATAACGCATGTGTTACCTAAAAAACACAACAGTTGAAATGTACCCCGACTGATGTGGTTGCCGTAAGGACCGGATCTTCAACCCAGAATTCAATTGTTGTTGTGTATGTTGTATGGGGGAGTTTTCCCTGTCACTGTTAAACTTTCATTTAACAGAGCGTGTATTCCCGAGGAGTGATTTCTACAAAGTGTAGAAGGAGGAAAGTGCGGCTTGTTTATGTGGTTCGGATGTCCCCCTTGCGCTTTAGAGTTAGGTGGAGTGTGTGTGTGCGGGTGGGTGTGTGTGTGGTGTGATGTTTGTGTGTGTGTTGTTCGACTGTGTGAGCTGTAGTGCGCGCACCTGTGTGTGCTGTCAGATGCGCGCAACATGCCCATGCGTGCTGCGTGTGTGTGTGAGGTTCCTATTACATGGCGCAACTGCCTCTGTTTCAAGAAGGGAAGTGTGTGTATCTATAAGTGCTGGTGTTGTCCGTTTAATGGACAGTAATAACAAAACAGAGTGTTCATGTACGTGGAGAAGTCAGTTGACGTTAATGGACAGTTTAACAAAACCAGTGTGGTTCATGTACGGTGGAGAAGTCAAGTGACCCTTTCCAGGGCAGTCTGTCCTGTTGGTTTTGTTTCCCAGGGCAGCGACACGCTCAGTGATGTCTGTGGGAGTCATCAAGTCCCCGGCGCGGAGGCGTAAGTGATTCCTTTTGTTTTTGGCCAGCGGTCCATGTCCACGCTTGGTTGCCTCTTTTCTTTCTCTGTCCTCCTCGGGTACTCTTCTGTCTATGTCTCTCCCCATACGCCGTTTCTCTGTCTCTCCCTCCTTCCCTTTGTCTCAGTTTATTGTCCTTCTCATTGTTCTGTTCTTGCTTGTCTGTCTTCTGTCCTCTGTATTTGTCTGTGTGTCTTTGTCTGTTGTCTGTCTGTCATTCTTTTCATCTTCTTCTGTACGTATGTGGGTGGGCTCTCCTTTCACCCACCCTTCCTTTGCTCTATCCCTCCCTCCCTCCCTCTCTTGCTATGCCGGTCCTCATTGAAGCTCGGTGTTACAGTTACACCCGTACGTATAAGTGTATATATGTGTGGCCCTGCATTATTGTGTCTACTGTGTGTGTTGTTTGTGAGTGTGTTTGTGTATGTCTGTGTGGTCTGTTTGTATTATGTGGAGGTTTATCTGATGGCTTAGTGAGGCTTACAGTGTATGTAGTCACATATAGGGGTATGAATGGGAGGGGCGGGACCCAGTGGGGGGTTGGGGTGATAACCACGAGTGGGGTGGGGTGAGGGGGCCGGGGCGAGAGCAGGGGGTGCCCAACCCACGGTCACACTTCACACAACATACATGGTTGTATCCATGTTAAACATTATGCATTGCAAACAACGTACCCCCTGGTTGTAGCCATTATCAACAGTGACCTGCAAACAACGTACATGGTTATATATACATGTTTCACTACAGAGCACTGCCATTGGGCGCGCACATCGCACGCATGGCATGCCCACACACCAATGTGCGCCACACATACCAAACACTCTCTCACTCCTTCTCTCATCACACACCATATGCACAAACACTCTCCTCTCTCTCTCTCTCTCCTCCTCTCTCCTCTCTCCCTCTCTCTCCACAACCCACACACACATCCAAATGCAACATGCACACCACTCACCACCACACCATGCACCAACCAATACACCTTACCACACCAACACACACACTCCTCTCTCTCTCTCTCTCCACTCACACACACCACACCCCCAACCCACACATACACAGATACAACCAATTGGTGGTGATCCTAACGAGTCCCGCCACTGGTTCTCTCTGTGTTCCCCCAGCTACCGATCTACTGCAGATGTGCTAACCAACTGTATCATGGGCTTTGGCTGATGTAACCTTCGTCAATGCCTGGGCAAGATCACCCTGGCCGGGGGCCTTTTGCCCTCTCACTGTTCCTGGGGCCTTCTTCGCAAGAGCAAGGATTCCCCACCTTCCCCTGCTCTCCTCTTCTGGCGAGGCCATTAGGTTGAGTGGGCGGTGGTGTGTGGGGGTTGGGGTCAGGGTATGTGAAACTTGCCGGGTTGTTTTTCGTTGAGGAGGACCATCTGGTCACCAATGTTTGCAGAACCTCTGTGAATGAAGGTGCAGGGCCTTGTACTCCATGGTGCTCACACACAAGGTTCCTGCACAGGTGCATGGCGCACAATGCACAACCAACCGCGCGCGCACACACACTCATGCACTCATGCCAGCACACACACCACCACACAAACACACACACCACCCCACACCACACACCGGACACACACACACGTGGACACACACACAGTGACACCCTACCCACCCCCCACCCACACACCCACACCCCCGCCACCCAACACACACAGTGACCCCAACACCCACGTGATACACCACACACACACACACACACACACCACCAACACACCACAAACAGTGACCACACAACAGTGGACACACACGCATTGCCCACAACACACACACACACACACACACCACACACACAACACACACAACCACACACACACACACAGCAGTGCCACCACACATACCAACAGTAACACACAACACACCACTCCCACACCAGACAACATTGTGGTATGACCCAGAAACCCAGACCAGGCCAACCATCCGATTACCTGTAAACAACATACCCTTATGTTGAACTATTTAGCAAGAATTGAGAATCTGACGAATAGGTAAACAAAATCTTAACCTGCACCACCAATAACAGCCCACCCGCCTGTGTGCACGGTATTTGGTTATTCACCCCATTCCGATTTCCAAAAATTGGGTTTACAAAGGACAGCTCCCATTGAAAAACAGAGAGTTAAAAGTAATCAGTACTGAGATGTTGGGAGCGCCTCCTCCTCTGGTCATCGGTTGTCCCTGTGTGGAGGCAGAGGAAGCTGCTAGAGTGGTCACAATCTTCCTCAAAGTCCCCCTGTCGTGATCATGGTCAGTTTTCTGAAAGCCTCTCAACCAAACAATAGATTGCAACTCGGTGTTTGTTAGCTGGGTGTCCTGCCAGGTTGATGCAGATTCCCATCTGGGGTCCCTGGCGTTTCGGCTCGTGTTGATCGCATCGTCCAGCTGATCCGGGTGTTCCAGGATTACCTGGATGCTCCAAGCTGAAGGGCAGCGAGAACCGGTTGCCAAGTTCTTATGAAGTGAGTTGCTTGTGGGTGTTGGGCGTTTCTGCCGATGCAGTAGCAAATCTAAGCGCTTTTACTCGGTTTTCCTCTTGTTTATGTGATTACATGTGTGTTCCTGTTTTTCTTTCCTCTGGGATCGATTTTGGTGTGTTTCCACATTTGTTTCTCTCTGTTTCTCCATTCTGGTTAAAAATTACCTATGTCCTTTCCTAATTTTCTCTGTGATTGATATGTTTTTACATTCTCTTTCATCTCTCTTTCTCTTATCCATTCTCCCTCGATCCCTCTCCTCCTCTTTCTCCGTACTGATCCTCATCTCTCCCTCTCTGTGTGTTGTGTTTGTCGTGTGGTGTGTGGTTGTGTGTGTATGGAGAGAGAGAAAAGAACGTCAGTGTTTTGCACCCGTGTAGAGATGCCACATTTGAAAGCATTTCAAAGAAATACATTAAGGCATGATGATGTGCACCTTTTATATCCCATGGACACACTGTCAACTGTCCCTTTTATCACCAACAAATTTCCTATGATACCCATCATTTCAGAATCATTACCGTCAATTTCCTGATCATCATCATCCTATCACCATTGTTCACCCAAAATTTTCCAGTCGTTCTCCAAATCTCACCATCATTTCCCAATCATCACCATCATTTCCCAGTCATCACCCATCATTTCCAATAATCACCCTCATTTTCCCAGTCATCACATCAGTTCCCAAGTCATCACCGTTTTCCCCAATCATCACCATCATTTCCAATCATCACCATCATTCCCACTCGCCCATCATTCCTAATCATCGCCACCCGTTCCCAGGTCATCACCCATAATTTCCCAATTCATCCACCATCATTTCCTAGTCATCACCAGCAATTCCCAATCATCACCATCATTTCGCCAGTCATCCCCATCCATTTCCCAATCCTCACATCATTTCCCAATCAATCACCATCATTTTCCCAATTATCACCATCATTTCCTAGTCATCACATCATTTCCTAGTCAGCCACCATCATTTCCCCATCATCACCATCCTTTCCCTAGTCATCCACCATCATTTCCCCAATCAATCATATCACTTTTCCCAGTCAATCACCATTGTTTCCCAAATCCTCACATCAATTTCCCAATCATCACCATCTTTCCCAGTCATCACATCATTTCCCAATCATCACCATCATTTCCTAATTCATCACCATCATTTCCCCCAGTTCTCACATCATTTCCCAGTCATCACCATCAATTTCCCGGTCATCACCCATCATTTCCCAAATCAATCCCCATCATTTTCCCAATCCTCACCATTCATTTCCCAGTCACACCATCATTTCCCAGTCAATCCACCATCCATATCCAATCATCCCATTCATTCCCAATTCCTCACATCGTTTTTCTAGTCCACCGCCATCATTTCCCAATCATCACCATCCTTTTCAGGACCTCACCATCCTATCCCAGTCATCCCCCATCATTTCCCAATCATCACTATAGTTTCCTATGCTCTCCCATTGTTTTGTTGTATTTTCAAGATGTCTGAAGTGAGCTTTTGGTGTCTGGCGAAGTTACTGAGATTCATCACCCAAAAATGCCTACCATCATGGTAGGTCAGCCTGACTGGGCGTGTCTGGTGTGCATTTGTAACTTTGCCAAGGCAGTTGCAGTTTACTCCCGTCATATGCATGGCTAGACCAGTGAGCCTCTATGAGGGTCTGATTTGAGGGGACAAGATGGTGATGGGAGGACGGAAGAGGGGTGAAAGGGACGCTCAGGAGGGCACGAAGCAAGTCAGCCACACCCCACAGAAACCCAGTTTGGAAGGCAGAGTGGGGGCGCTGGCGGCGGGGGGGGGGGGGGGGGGGGGTGTTGCAGGGGATTAACATAATCCCACACACACTTGATAACAGCAAGGACAAGACAAAAACAAAAAAATGAAGGGTGTGGAATGCATAATAATGTTTACACCCAAACATGCACACACCTTCTCAAATCAACCTCGAACACACACGAAATATTCCATATGTATGTTATGCGTTTTTGATGTTGTTTGTTTTCATGACAATTGGGGGGGAGGGGGGGCTGTTTGTTTTTTCTTCTTCTTTTTGAGGTATCGGTGAACCTGTAAACCTCTCTCTCACCCTTAACCCCAATGCCTGTGCCCTTATGTGCATGCATGTGTGTGTGTGCAGTTTCAATGGCTTGCATAGAGCCTGGCTTTGTGTAGGAACCCAGGAGGGCCTGCCAGTTTGTGCACTTGACCGTCGGCATTAATTACTGTTCCATGCAAAAAGTTGAACACTGTGTTTGTTGATGTTAGTCAGAAGTGGTCATTATTACTAGTACAGTGGCTCTGTGTTGTGCGAGTGGGTGTAATGTGTGCGCACATGTGTGTGTGTGTGTGTGTGTGTGCTCACAGACGTGTGTGAGGTGTGCTCACTTCCGTGTGTGTGTGTGTGTGTGTGATGAGGTATGCTACATATGTCTGCGTGTATGTCGTGAGTGGGTGTGCTCACATATGCGTGTGAGTTGTGAGTGTGCTTGCGTGTGTAATGTATGTGTGTGTGTGTTGTGTCATTGCTTGCATTACTTCAGGAATTTTGATTATGCTTGTGTAGTGGATGGACAACAATGGATTTACACGTTTTCTTTTTTTTTAAGCTATACATCTCAATACATTTTTTTCCCCCATTAACATACCAGCAATTGGCCTAATTATACTCCTCAAACTTCCCCTGCGGACATGTTTTTTTGCAGCCTGTCTCAGAAGAAACAGAATCATACATGCATCAACTGCCTTTCCCTTCTGAAACGCGAAAATTGACCCAGTTTCCTAGTTTTATGTTCACATTTGTTGGGTAATTGCTTTTTCCACTTTTTTGATTCTTTTCATTTTCTTCCTGTTCAGATTGCCTATTTCCGGGAAGAAACTTTTGCACCTCGGCGCCAAAGAACGCCTTCTCTCTCTGATTCTGCGCAACGTCGTCGCGAGAGTTGGCGTCGGGGTGGAGGACAAAGTCCGATCCTTTTCATCTTCTCAGAGGTTAGGTCATATCGGCCTCGTAGGTGAGTCACTGATTGTGGTCCTCTTCCTCTCAGCGTTTAGTCATCCTCGGCCTCCTAGGTGAGTACTGGATGACTGTTGATGTGTCGCGTTTGGAGGTTGCAACAGCTCAGTTGACTTTCTGGGTAAGCGGAAGTCCAGAGGAAGTTTACCAGAATTCTGGAATGGCAAAGCCTGACATATTTATATCAGCATAATGTACAAGGCTCATAGACACTGAAAAACAATAAATTAAGAGAGTGTTAAAACCCGAGTCCCGGTTGAGCCTGTGAGCCATTTAAAATCTACTTCAGATTCAGAAACAGCTAAGAGAAATGTGGTTCTTCCAGGCTAGAAGTGACGAGGAGAACTTGATGTTCTTCTGAAAAACCACCCTTGTGTTGTTCCCATGCACCAGTATGTAAGAGCTTCTGTGATTGGTCCTTTGGGTTTGTGCGTAATTCCATTACACTCAATGAAGGGTGTCCTCTTGACTATGACTCTTGTTCTTCGAGTTTCTGCCTTGTTGTTCTGTCTCGTTGGGGCTAGTCAGACATTGGTGTTGGTGGGATCCCGGTGTTGATTGCCTGGGACCGCGTTTTATCTGTCAGCATGATGTTTCCCTTGCTCCTTTGGTGTACTGTATTCACTCGTCATGGTGATTGGTTGGTTTGTCATCAGCAAGGATGCATGCAAAATTAGCCAGATGATTTTAAGGAACACTTGGTGGACGGACTGACCTGTGGCCCATGGACAACACTAGTAAACGTTAATGTGGATCCCAGGTGCTGGTTCAGCTCCTTGGCGGATCCTGGATCCCGTAGGGGAGATGACGGCAGGCATCGCCGTGCTGAATCTTTACAGATTGGACAGGTTTGTGCCCTCCTTGTCACATCCCCTTTTTGCCCTTTTCTGTGCGTTTCCTGCGATGTTCCTGCCTTTTACCCACCATTTCTGAGCGAACCGGTAAATTGCGAAATGACTCCTGACATTTTTTTTTATTGTTATACAATCACTTTGAAGGGTTACTGTATGTGAATACCAGAAAGGATATGCAGGAGCAGCAGATGTGTGCTTTGGGGCCCCATTTCTTTAGAGGAATCCATTCCCCTCGCTCACATCTCTCTCTCTTCTGTCTCGCTCCTCCTCTCTCTCTGATCTTTTAAAACCTGTATCGTTGGCATATGAAAGTCTCCTCGTTGTATTACATTGATTCATTAGTCTCTGTCGACAGGCGATTTATAGATTGAACTTTCTGAGTCCATAGAAACTCATAATCGGAAGATGCTTGTGGAGTGCAGTGTGAAAACATCTATTATGATTGTTACCCACGATTTTGCTGAGCTAGGTGATGCTTGGATGATGATTTCACTGATGGCGACCAAACGATGATGATTCAGTCATTGCTGCTGCTGTTGTTGTTGTTATGTCCTTATATGGTATTTTGTGTACATTATCATATTGTTGTTATGTTATTAATATTGTTGTTATTAAACTTCTGCTACTGCTCCCACTACACTGATGTACCCATGCTGCTGCTGCTGCTAGCTACTACTATCCTAGTACTTGATTTGCTTTAAAATCAAGTTGTGTGCAGTGTGTGTGTATGTGCGCGCCTTGTGTGTGCGTGTTGGTGTGTAGGTGTTTCTCATGTGTGTCAAACTGTATGGCCAGTATGGTGTGTGTGCGTGTGCGTGTGTGTTGTGTTGTGTGTGAATGGGAAATTGAAGTGGCCCCAGTGTGCTGCATCCCAATGGAGAACAATAATCTGCTTTTGAAAACCAGCGTATCTGTGATCTCTTTATTGCTTTCAATGTTTGATGATCTTTCCTTCGCAGAGGATTTTCCATCATCTCTGATTTTCTCTCAAGTGTTTTTGTTTTGCCTGGCATTTACTTAGCGAATGATATATGCCCCAAAGTGCCGGGACAGTTGTTCCCATGTACAAATACGCCATGGATTATGAATGTAAATATATACCTACGTATGTTTGTGCCGTTTGGAGGTTATTCATTGGGTGGTTGGGTTGGTTTTACAGGGTCTTTGTTTATCCATTTGTTTCTTTGCAGTTCTTGTTGCTGTTTGTTGTTTTATTCCCGATATGCCGCTTTTAGTTCCTGTTTTTTTTTTCTTTTTTTGTTTGTTTGTTTAGTCTCGGTTAAGAAGTCAGGATAAACTTGTTTTGATGTTTTTTGTTATTTGCGCCAGTAATTGTTTTGCGTACTGTCATACTTTTTGTGACTTTCTGTGGGTCACAAGGAGTACGAAATACTTTTGTCTTGATTTCTTTATTTCATTTTGCAGAGTAATTGGCCAAGTGAATAATCAACCCATCCCTTTTGTGTGTGTGTGATCAGTTTCATACTACTTATTTGCACGTTCTTGTGGGTATCTGACATTATGTAAGCTTTTTTCCCCCATGGGGACATTTTCGGGGGGAAACCTTCACTTTTCTGTCATTTTAAGATTTGATGTGATGTGATTGTGAGTTGATGTGATCTGCTGTGCAGTGATGTGATGTGATGTGATGTGTGTGTGAGTGTGTGTGTGTGTGTGTGTGTGTAGTGTGTGGTGTGTGTGTGTGCGTGGAGTGAGTGAGAGATGAGTGTATTAAGTGTGTGTGTAGTGTTGTGTGTGTCTGTGTTAGGTGTGTGTGTCTGTGCATGTGTGTGCGTTGTGGTTGTCTGTGGGTTTTATATGTGTGCTGTGTGAGTGCCTGTGTGGCGCGTGCGTTGTATGTGTGTGTTTACTGGGTGGGTGGGGGGGGGGCATGGGGGCACGTGCATGTGAATGTGTGGATGAGTTGTATTCTGTATGTGGTCTGTGGGCACTCGTGATTGCGTGCATTGTGTGTGAACAGATTTGTTATGTGTGTATGTGTGTGTGTGTGTGCAACAGTTTTGTCTTGTGTGTGTGTGCCACAGTTTTTGTACATGTGGTGTGCCCGCGTGTCATGTGTGTACGTGCGCATGTGTGTGTGTGTGGTGTGTGTGTGTGCTGTGAGTAGTGCCGCAATCTGATGTGCATCTACCAGTGTTTGGTTGTGCGCATGAGTCTGTACGCTGTTCAAGCGCACAGTGGTGTGTGTGTGCTGTGTTTGTGGTGTCTGTTACTATGTTGGCCGTTTTTTCCAATTAAGTGAATATCTTTAACAGCATGTAATGGTGTTGATGCAGATGTCTTCAAAAATCCCATGATTGCCAACCCGTACTTCCGGCCCACTACACTCTCTCCCTTCTGCACCCCTTCTCCCTTATTCGTAGTGTTCGTCAGCCCCACTTTCCCCCTCGGTGCCTCTCCCCTTCTTTCTAGCTTGTGTGCACACGTGTTCAGATGAATATTGAAAAGACAGTTGTTACATTTCCTTCCGTTCTTTTCGGCCCGATACGATTCACAAAGTAAACTTAATTTCATATATACTATTATAAGTTTCCCTGTAAATGTCTAATGTGTTTGTCTTGTTTCTTAGTTGAAAATCATGTTTTACTCAAATTATTTGTTTTGGGATTGCTGATTTCCGATCTTTACCGTGTGCGTGATCATGGCTGTACAAAAACCGGTCCTGGGTTAACAAGATTTTTGCCACCGGGAGCCAGCTGCTTTGGGTTAGAGCCTGTTACCATTTCTAATACTTCTGTTAAAATTTGCCTCAACTTTGTTTGTCAGCATGGTGATGTATTCCTAATGTTGGCGGTGATACTTAGAACGGCTTGTCTTGCTATGAGCCAGTCAAATACCATTGCATCCCGTGAATGTCAGGGTTGGCCAAACCACAAAAACGACGGCGATGTATTCAGTTATTTGAGAGCAGTCATACTCCTATTATTTGTTCCAGGGATATCCATTTCCGACCAAAATTTGAAAATATATATCCGTGCAGCATGGGGTTATCACTGTTTGTTTGCGTTTCCAACCAATTTACCATTCTCCCAGAGTTGGCCTATTTTGTTCAATTATAACTTTGAAATTTCCAGTTTATGAAAATTATCCAGGACACCAGGAGGAATCTTTTTGCAATTCAGTCCGAATAATGGACACAGAATGTCTCATAGCTAGTATCTATGGACCTAGTACTGATGAGCCCCTGAGTTTTACCATGGAGTTTGGCAGATCATATCAGGGAAGTCCGGAGCTGAGTTTGAAGCCGATTGGAATTTAAGTTCGGCATCACTACTTTAGATTGCTATAACTATAAACCTAATACTAAACCCCTAAAGTGCAAGAAACAGATAGACAACCAAGGTTGGCAATCTAGAATTAACTGGACCATCTGGCGGTGCATTAAATCCAGCAATTCCACACCCAGACTTACTGCGTGCATGGAGGAGAACTAATCCATGACACCAGCGTCCTTAGATTTTTTCTTGGTTCCAGACAAAGAGTTTCCCCCTCAGTTCAAATCTTTGTATGTTATTTTTTTTTTTTGACAAGCCCGATATGAAACCGAAAACGTATAAGTATGCTGTTTTTATAACATGCTCATGGAAATTTTGTGGCACAGTGGATACCATACTTGGACGTTATTGGCGTACAACACACAAGTTGTCCATTGTATACAACAGGCCCTATGACACACGGCCAACTGTGGTTTTTTTTTGTTGATGTTGTTTGTTTTGTTTTGTTTTTTGGTTGCTTATGCCTTTCGATTTTTCTTCCTAACACCTTGCTGTGATTCCAATTAATTTTTTTTTTGTGATTTGATTTGCAAAACAACAGTGATAACTTGTTAATGAATTATGTCCAAATCACTTCCATTTGTAATTACCCAAAATCGAAAATGAATTGAATTTGTTCGTCCGTATCTTGTTAATGCAAAGTTTGTGATTTCCAGGTGCACAATACCTGTTTGATTCACCTTGCGGGTAACCAGTTATTGTCAATACATTCGTTTGTAATTAATCGCATTTTGCCCTTGTATTTGTGTTTCCATTATGTCTGGTTTTGTACTTCTGAATTTCAAAATAAAACCCTTTTTTCAACCCAAAAACAAAAAATGTTTCAACAACAAAAGAAAAGAAATCAGTGCTGCTTATTGAGTTAATGTGCCTTACATTGATTTCATGTATTTGGGCGGTCCCCGTTCATGTAGCATCACTGCCAGAGATAAGGGCTATAGACACAGACAACGGAAACCCAGATGCTTTGAATGTGAGTCCGGTGTCCAAGTGCTACACTCCCCAAACCTTGATTTGGGGTTATGTGCCTTGCATTGATTTCATGCAAGGGACCAGGACGTGAGTTGTCTCCCATACAATCCATTTACATTTATGTCTGTCTTTGTTTGCTCTTGTTAGGTGCGGGACTATTTTTATGTCTGCTGTTTTGTTCTTGTAGGTGCGGGCACCTATTTTTTCTTTCGGCCGGTCGGATTCCTTACCTGCAGCCAGGGTAACACGCCTACCCTCAACTTTTATTGGTCCCCCATCGTGGTCGTACAGATCCTCTAGCGAGGGAACACATGAAAGACAGTGAATCGGGCATGGGGAGAATACCCAAGTCGGTGGTGGTGACTGTGGGTTTGTGAACTAGCGACATGGCTCCTGTGTTGTTATGAATTTTGGATGATTTTCTCGATTGTAGCAATATTGGATCAGAGACACATGTACGACCAGTAACACACACGCACAACATTCTCTCTCTCTCGGTCTGTCTCTCCTCTTCTCTTTCCACACACACACACACACACTCACACACACAGAGAGATGTACAATGCAGCCAGTACATACCATTCCATGCACTTGGGTGTGCACGACAAAAATACAAATGAATCTTCCCACAAAACAAGCATGAGTAGTAGACTAATAACATAATCATGTGACCCCATAATGCCACTCTCTGTTCTGATCATTTATAGATGTTAGAGTAGATTTGTGTTGGATTGTAACTCTAACTGCCATGCACTCAACAAATGGAAGACCCAAGACCCATTATATAAATTAATTGTTACCTGATCCTCCCCCCCCCCCGCCTTGCCCATGTGTCTGCGATCATAACAGTTAGCATCATTCAACTGAAATGATATGCATTTTTTTACGGCTACCAAGCAGCCATGTCATCGCCCGAGGTGTGAACTTTTTTCTTTTTCCTTTTTTGCTGTCCCATCTGCTGTGCACCTCAGTGGCCCCAGTGACCCACGCCGCCTCATTCGACCCCCGGCCACAGCTACCAGCCCCCGGCTTGGCCTGGCTCTGCCCGGCACCGATAAACCCAGGGAGCAGTTCCCAGTGTAAGTCGTCAAGAGGCCAACCCACCGAGGAGGACACTGCACTGCTGCCCCGAGTTACTTTGGTGTGTTTCAGTGGAACCTGTTCTGATCCAACTACGCAGGAACACCACAATACACTAAGCCCCCTTTACTTGACCACCAATAATTGCCTAGTTGTGGAGAGGGCCGTGTGAGTGAGCTCCATCTCTGTGGGGCGCCGAGACCGAGATGGTGACCATTTGTTCTTGGACAGTCACTGCTGTCATATTAGGGCTGCCATCTTCAGGTCATTTGTGCAACAAGGTAGCGTCTTTCACATTGTTCATCCCAGGACTTTGCTGTGATTCAGCGCTTCCCATCCTCGCTCCCTGTGTCTTTGTGTACCATAATTCTTACTCTCTTCCTTCAAGATCTTGGCCAGGACATCTTCATTGTAGTTCGGAACAGCGCCGTTACACTGGTCTGTGTATTCTGCTGTTCATCCTCTCACTTATGTCATGTCAGCCATTTTATGCGATTAAGGGATGATAGTTTTCATACTTTCCAACACCACCACTTCTTTTAATGTATCAACAACATAAGTTTCCATGAGAAAATTGACCTTTAAAACTAGGGCATGTCCTAAATGAAGTTCAGAGCTAACATGGAGAAAGTGACTTTCAACTGGGATGTCCTTTATTCAGCTTCAGAGCTAACCGGACGGACTTGACTTTAAGCTGGGATGTCCTATATCGCCTCAGAGCTAAACAGGGAGACAAGTGACTGTAAGCTGGGATGTCCCTCATATATCAGCCACAGAGCTCTAACCCGAGAAAGTGACCTATAGCGGGATGTCCTATATTCAGCCCCAGAGATAACAGAGACAAGAGACCCTTTCAGCCAGGGGATGTCCTAAATGGAAGCCTCAGAAGCTCTAAAAACTTATCAATAAATGAATAAAAAGCAACCAGCCAGTTGTGGTGCTTGTATTTAGCAATCACAGGCTTTCCAGAGGAGAAGGTAGTGAGTTTTGTATCCCATGAGGCATATCCTTGTTAGATCAGTAAGTCCTAGCCACTCCTACCTGACTGGGATCAGATGAGCGACTGGATCTCCATCAACTTTTCTATCACTTACTGGGATAGTGTGCTTGAAGTGACTCTATTTTTATTTTTGTGGACAGTGTCGGTTAGGGTTTTGAACGGTGTGTGTGTGCTGGAAGGTTTCGGTGGTGATCGTGGGCTGTTACCGGGTCACAATGCGTGTGTGTGTGGTGTTGGTTTCAGGTGGTGATGTGGGCGTTAACCTGGTCACAATGGTGTTGTGTGTGGTGTGGTGTCCCCGTTGCAGGTGGTGATCGGTGGGCTGTTACCATGGTCTACCCTGGTGTGTGTGTGGTGTTGGTTTTCAGGTGGTGATCGTGGGGCTGTTACCTGTGTCACCTTCTGTCTTCCTTCAGTGTCTCAGCATGGCAGTGGATACCCTCTTCCTCTGCTTCTGTGAAGTTTCACCGCCCTGCTGACTCTGTCCCTGTGACCATCGTCTGTTCAGAGGGTGGGACAGCTGGTGTGTGTGTGGTGTGCTGTGTGGTAAAGTGAAGTGCTGTGTGTGTGTGGTAGTGAGTGTGAATGTCGTGCGCCCTGTGTGGTGTGTGTGATGTGTACGTGGAGTTGTGAATGTAAGTGGCCTGTGTGTGTGTGTGTGTAAGTGAGTGTGTGTGCGCCTGTTCTGTGTGTGTGTGTGTTGTACGTGAGTGTGAATTGAATGTGGCGCCTGTGTGTGGTGTGCGAGAGTGCGTGTAGTGTGTGTGCCTTTGTGTGGGTGAATGATGTGGAATGTGTGCGCCTGGTGTGTTGTGTGCTGAGTCCCTCTGGCTTCCACTGCTTGTTATTTTCAGATAATTCTCTTCCCACTGTGACTAAACTTGCACAAGGGAACCCACAACCATGTGCCTCCTCAGATCACAGTACACTGTGCAAAATGAGTTTGTGTGTGCCCTGTGTAAGGACACGAGTGTCCGTGGTGTTGAAACACTTTGGTGAGTCGACCTGTGCAGTATGCAATGCGCTTGTGTCCATATTCGTACAACGTAAATCGTAGGTTATACATGTGTACCACAGGACGGCCGCGTGTTTTGAGGGGAAGATTCCACTGTGATGCTATACCTACCGTATACTGGCACCCTAGAGGAAATGTGAAAACCAGACATCCTTTTCTTCCCTAGACATTTCTTTCTTCGAATTGTGATCGACCACCCACACCCCTCCTGTGATCCAAACCAACCCACTATGACGGCCACGAAACAGTGCTTGTAGATTAGAGTTTAGTCCCTTCACAGTCAGATTGAAGAACCCTCCCTGATCCCGCCCCCCATCTAACCATAGGACGAACCAGTAATAAAAGATCTAGAGTATCGTTGTGATGCCAATCGTGCATGAAAATTAACTGCAAATCGGAGTTTTTGGAAGGAACATATGTTCAATTTTTTATGTGTCAACTGCTGTCAGTGCATTTACTTATTGGACTGGTTATGATGAAAATTAAAAGCAGATGAGGAGTTTCGGGAAAACATATGATCACGAATTTCTGATTCGTTCTGTATTTAGTGCATTTTTTTTTGACTCATTCCTTCATTTATCGACTGTAGGCAAATTGGAGTCTGCTTATATAAATCCCCATCGCCAGGTGAGCTTGTCTGTCCACGTCACCTCTTGTCGTTTTCCCAGTGGAGGACACCTGGAGCGGAGACTGACGGGGTCAGCGGGAGAAGCCTTACTTCATGAGCAAAGGGTGATGAAGGTGCTGCACAAGATGAAACAAGCTCCCCCCTCCTCCGAAGGGGAAAGTCCAGGAGCCTGAAACTGCTTCCACCAGCTTGCCCATTGTCCTCGAGCGTGAGGCAGTGCCCAAGGCAAAGGACAGGCGAGGGCAGAGGAAGAGAAACACTGATGACACCCATCCCATCCACTCAAATAATGAGACTCCTGCCAGCACCCCGGAGAAGTTAACATTAGCTTGAAAACTCCCGTGCATGTATTCATGGACCATATAAAACTTGCATTGCAGCCGCGCTGAGGCATGAACTCAACGCATGCGCATGAAAACTACATACACAGCATATTCTTTGAAGTTATGCAGAATTGAAATAAACCTCACAAGTTCCGATGACCCCGTCAATACCCTCGACAGTACACACACACACACACACACACACACACCCCACACACCCCCCTACCTCCCACACACACCCACCAGTGTGGGTATGGCCCTTGTATTGGAAAGAAATGATTTTCTGTAAAAAAGTCCATCATAATTCCAATTGAGTCCCAACTAACATAAGGTTTCCTATTTTAGTCACACACAACGGCCGATGCCTGTTTTGCCATTGATTGGGTGCGTTGTATGTCCAGTGTGCTATATTCCAAGGCATCATTGACAAAGTGACGAGATTTTTAACACTTTATGAAATGATCAGAGGAAGCTGGGGACCACCATGAAACACTAGTGTAAATCAACCCATATTATGTTCTGGAGAAAGAAAGGCTCCTTTTTTGTGAGAAATCCATTTAGTGAAGAACGTGAAAAAACGAAAGAAACTAAGGTGTGAGCGAGAGGGATAGTGTGGGGGGGGCCTGAACGAAACTAGAGACACGCGAATGTGTAAGTCAATTCCAAGACATGTTTTGAGACCTAAGAAAACGGTGAGTAGTAGAAGGAGGACAAGAGCCATAAGAACGAGCAAGGAATGGCAATGTATTTAATGACTGAAATGTCTTTAACCTGAAAGCACATAACTTTTCTAGCCCTTTCCTGTGTAACAGTGTTGTCTTCAGTACCCCCAGTATTTTTCTCGACTTTCATTGTTTCGTTAGGAAATGTTAACAACACACAGGGGCAATTATTATGTTGTTGTGCCCTTCGTGATCATGTGGCAAGTGTTTGCAACAAACCCGCAAACCCTCTTTTCGTTAGCTTGTTTTGAATTAACGTTTTTTGTACAGTAAAGTTCTCTCATTGATTTTATTGCTAGTTGTTGGTTTTTTTATAACATGTTAAGTATCATCCATTGTTTCTTTGATTGATGTTTGTTTTAATGAGTTTGAAGCTATGCTTCCTCCGAAAATGGAACTATTAAGGTCAGCTGTATCACTCTCTTGAAAATTTATATACTGGCCCATAAATGAATAGTGGCACTAAATGTAAACTCAGGTGATTTAAACCAATACATACTCGAGCAAAAAGTTACTTAGTCTGAGGGTCTCCTTGAACTTTCATCTAGGCCATGCCTCTAAAGGAACTACAGTGGACTAAATGTAAACTTCCGGTGATTTACCAATGCATACTCGAGCAACCGGTTACTCTGTCTGAGCTTAAAATAAAACTTTTCTGTATCACAACAATTTGAAAAATAACAACAAAAACAAAAAAAAAACCCCAAGTAGCGAAACTGGACCAACATGATGCCACTTTGTTCCTCGCTTCCACGCACTGTCTTGTCTGAACGCAAGACTCTGTACTTTGCACTGTTACTGTTTTCGTTTCCATGAAACGTGCTCAGCAGCAGGGACGTGTGCCTTTGCCCCTTCCCCATCTCAGGAAGGAGGTACACCTCCCAGCTCTCTCCTTTTTGATTTTTTTTTTCAGATGATGAATTATTTCATGGCTTGGCATGCCGTTTACTTGGGACCCAAATCTGATTATTACGACATACCCGTCGTACATGACTACCTTATAATTTGGGGCCCAATTCTTTTCTAAAAATTACCATTCTACCTTGACATTACGTTACAACCATGGGACCTATTGTTAGTAAAACTTCCACGATTATACTTTGACATAAGTTTGATTTGGGAACCATCTACCATTTTAAAAAACCTTGCTCTCATACTTGACCACTACCAATCTTTGATTTGTGCTTAGGGTCCCCTCCTTCTAGCCCCTGTGGCTCCCCTTCCTCTTGAGTACTAAACGAAGGAAAGTCCCAGTGATAGGGGAGTCTTTTACAAACCTAACATTGGAAGGTGTGGATCGTATTTAGTGGTTATGGGTGACTATGTATGTTAATTGGTGAGGCGTGAAAGCGGGAAAACCTGGTGACAGGGCAAAATGACGTTCTTTCTTTTTTAATTATGTATTTAATATTTGCCCTTTTACGCTGTCTTTTTATCAGATTTTTGTTCGTGAACACATTTACCTTTCCCAGTCTTCAAAACCTATAAAGTGCATTTAAACATGGGAAAATAGACGCTGAGTCTTTGAGAAATATTGAGATTCCTGTAGTTCAACAGCAAAAACCCTTATCTGTTTACTATGGAAATTGATGTATTCTTTGTTAAAAAAATAAATCACTTGTCATAGTGTTCACAAGAAAAACAAAATTGTAAATATTTTGCCCGACTGGTGTTCCAGTGGTCAGCGAGGCGGAGGAAAAGCAAAAAGAAGGAAAAGGAAATAGCTGTTATGTAAGTTTGTTGTTCACCCAAGTTTCATCTTTTCTGCTGGACAATCACTTTGCCTATGTATCCGGCCCCTATACCAGCCTTGAGCCCCCCCCCCCCCCCCCCCCCCCCCCCCCCCCCCCCCCCCCCCGTTCACTCCCATGGAGACGCCAGGGCCTTTTTCAGTAAGAAATTGCATTCCTCTATCTTCAGGTTTTTCCCTTCTGTACCAAAGTACTTTCCTTACTTTCGTTGCCTACGGGTAACCAATGAGGATAAGTTGAAAAACCTCCTTGACATTTCTGAAGTATGCTCCCCACCCCCCCACCCCCACCCCCCTTTATCTCTTCAATATGCATGTGTGTAAGTTCCTGGGCTCTTTGTTTACGTTCCAGTCTCAGGACAGTTTGTCTTTGAGATTGTCGTTCACATTGGTTTCTCCATCAGGGGCCGTCACTCTGGAAGGTGTAAAGAAGGGAGTTAAATGGAAGTTATGCCCAGTTCTTGATCGGTGCCAGTCGGCAATCCAAAATGACCTCTAAATCGACTGTTACACCCGTCACTGGGAAAAACAAAATCAAATGAAGTGTTTGCTTTCAAACAAAGGGCCATAGTGCTTGTATCCGTCACTAATTCAGTGTGTAAACCCCAACCAGGGCGATTTGTTCGTACGTTACAGCTTTTCACCACGCCACTTTCCAGGTGTCAGCATCTTGCCCCATCACATCCATACAGAAGATGACCTGCATGCAGAGAATTCCATTTGTCACTGTATTGCCCTTCTTTCCTGATTTTATTCTTTTTTTTTTTTCCTATCACTGAAAAGCCTTCCAAGTGCCTAAAATGGTCAGCTGAGTAGTGGAACACGAACGTCCCTGTCCCTCCTTCTACCCCCGGTTTCCCCCTACCCCTCCCAAAACCCCTTTCTGACCCCATCCAAGGCTGGCCCCACCACCTCTGATCCTCAACCAGCTCGCGGGTTTTTTCTTTTTTCCATTTTGCATGGTCCAATCAGAAACATTACACTGAAACCCCGTGCCTTTATTATTTCATTAAAATTTATTCTGTCAAGCATTTTCATGCCTGTGTTTTGCAGGTACCCTTATTTTTTCTTCCCGGGCGTTAAAAAGGGGTGGTGTATCTGAAGCTGGGGTTTTATTTTCTTAAAAAAATCTCTGTGGTTGAAAATGTTTTTTTAGTGTGCAGGGAAAAATTTCTTACTTAAACAAATTATAAATTTTGGGAAACGAATGTGCCTTTCCAAAATGCCCCGTCTGAAATCTTGAGAAAGCTTAATAATATTAGTGTTTTCTCTCTTTTAAGCAGGTAGAAGGACACCCGTGTCCAAAACCCGGGCATCCCAGTTTTTTTGCCTAGACCAAAAAGGGTCAGATTTTTTTGCTTAAAAAAACCGTTTCCCCTCACCCAGCAGTAAACGGCCCCTGATTCAGCTCAGGGGAGATAAAGGCCCCCTGGAAGGGTGGGGTGGCTCCATCTTTCCCTCATTTCCATGCCTTAGGGGCCAGGGAACCTCTGAACAGTTCACTGCCCCTGTTGCCAAATTTGGCCTATACACATTAACCTTTTAATTTATAGGGGTGAAAAAGGGGTTGAGTTTTTAAGTCTGCTAGTTGACAGTGTAGTTGGCGGAGAAGCCCTTAGTTTAGGTTACAGTTGCACCTATTTTCTTTTCCTTTTTGTTTTGAATATTTTCCATGTAATTTTTAATTTTTCTGGGTTTTAAATTTGGTCAATTTCAGCAAGGGGCAATTTCCCTTTTAGCTCATTTCATATGGAGGATTGGGGGATGGTATCCAAGGGAGGGGAAAATAACTTCGCAACCCAATTATCCCCATCAAAAGGGGGAAAAAACGCCAGGCTTTTCAGACATTTTGGAAAGATCATGTTACAGTGCACTGGCAAACTTGTACATTCTAAATTGCAGAACAAAAGGGAATGTTTTTCCTTTTCAAAAAATCGTACCTCCCTTAGATCATGTTACAGTGCACTGGCATCTTGTACATTGCTTTAAATTGCAGAAACATGTAATGTTTTGCCATTTTTTAAAAAATCTGTACCTCCATTAGATGAGCCTTTATAGTTTTCTGTATCTGGGGAATGTGCCTTTTTTCTACGGGAATTTTGGGTCATTAAGTTTGTTCTTTTATGCCCCGGGTAAACAAAAGGGCTAGTTCCTGGATACGAGCCCGCCAAAATTTTGTTTTTTGCCGTTGCCGATGGAAATTTGAGTTTTGGGGACCATGATGCACCAATTCCCTGTCATGGTTACAATATCATTCTTTTTCCCAATGCACACCAGTTCCCCATTCACCTGATAACTCCCTGACGCCAAAATAAGCACTTAACCAGAGTGTTATTTGTCCCTTTGGTGCAAGTTCACCATACAATTTTCTTTTTCCAGCTGTAAATGTAATTTGTGTCGCCCAGTTTGCCCTGCCCCCTCCCCCCAACCGCCCGTACCTTTGCTTCTATTTTTCTGTATCCTCTGTCTGAGGCCAATTCCTTAATGCCTTAGCGGGGACCAATTTCTGTTATATCGTCTGTTCCTCTGATGTCACTTGGGCTTTGCAAGTCCTGTTCACACCTTGGTAAGTTACAATTTCTCCCCTCTCAGTCAGTGACCATTCCTTTTAATGTCGTCAGCCCCGGGGACCATTCCTTTTAGTCTCTCAGTCAGTGCCCCTTTCCCTTTCATGTCTCTTCCTCTGTCTCTCAGGGGTTAATTTCCTTTATTTTCTCTCAGTCAATGATGTTCCTCTAATGTCTCCAGTCAGTGATGTTCCCCAAATTTTCCTCCGTCGTGATGTTTCCTCTAATGTCTCTCAGTGATAATTCTCTAATGTCTCCAGCCCAGTGCTTTCCCTTTAATGTCTCTTCCTCAAGTCTCCTCAGGGATAATTCCTCTAATTTTCTCCCCAGCCCAGTGATGATTCTTAATCTCCCCAGTCAGTGATATTTTTGATGTTTCCCCTTCAAAAGTCTCTAGTGGGTGACAATTCCCTAATGTCTCTCAACCCCGGGGACAATTCCTCAAGTCTGCCCCAGTCAGTGACATTCCCCCAGTTTCCCCGTGCCCAATTCCTCTAATGTCTCTCAGCGGTGTTTATTTCCGCAAGGCTATTCAGTCATTGGAAATTCCTCTAATGACTCAACCCCGTGGAAAATTCCTCTTGTGGCCATTCTCCCTTTATTTTCACTTTGCTTTGTCTTTGTGCCAACTGGGGGTTTGGGATGTTTTATTCATTTTGAACCAAAACCCCTTTTTGGGGCCCCAAAAAACAACATGTATGAATATCAAACGAATAGCTGTACAAGGACCATTTTACTTTTCCGCATTTTGTAAAAAGTATGTGTCCTGTTCTTATTCGTTGCCCAGTTCACTTTATTTTTTTTTTTTTTCCCAAGCTGATAAACTAGGCTGGATTGGGTTTATGATAATGCATGTGGGGGAAAGATAATTTGCAAGGCGACGGGCAAAAAAGCTTTGGGTGATTCCCTGTTATATAAAAACTATTTCCATGGGAGAATGATGTACAGGGAGATTTGTTCACCCCAACGAGACCTGGTTTTGTTGTCATTTCCCCCCTCTTGCTACCCGTTTTTTTCTCTGACCTTTGGGAACCTAACTGTGCTCAAGGTTTGGAAGATAAGTGTAAACCCGCTCACAACCGTTACATCATCTGTGATTAAAAATCCCTGCCACTTACCAAAAAAACAGGGAATACTCATTCTCCCGACCTGTACACTTATCCAAAAGTTACCACCTATTGTTGAAAGTTGCCTTATTAAACAATCCCTTAAAATTTATTTTTAATCATCTATTTCTTTGAATTTTGATAGTATGCCTGCCACGCTTATTGTTGAAAAGTTGCCTTATCTAAATAGATCATAGTTTATTTTTATATCATCTACTTCCCCTTTAATCCCGATGTATGACAAGACCTGCCTTACAAATGGCCTCCTCAGGCTTGCTTTTCTTTGAAAATCCTGGAAAATCCAAGTGTGTTCTGTTCCATGTGCAAAATGCCTCTTGTGTGTGTTCCCAAATTTTTCCGTACGCCACTGTTTTTATGTGGGAAAACCCCTCGTATTTTTTGTATTGTTACCCAATAATATTTCCATCTCAGAACATGTTCTTGCCCGTTGTTGGTGTCAAAAAGCTTGAATGTCTTTTTTCGTTTTCATTTTTCGCCCTGAGGTTATGCTTACGCTTACACCCCAAAAAACCCTACACCAGAAAAAACTGCTTTCACTGAATATTAACGAAAACTAGTTGAAGATGGGGTGTGCTCCAAAAAAACACCCAGTTAAGTTTTTGGGTGTTTCAGTAATCATTACCCATAGTCAGCTATCCATTCCCGTTTCCCTGAGGGCCCCTTTATTAAGTACTTATGATCACACAAATTTCATTTGGCCCCCAACAAATTGGGTATTCAAGACACTGCTCCATACAAAAACTGAACGATGTTGAAAACGAACACAATCCTATGTAATTTATGATAAGTTTCCCTTTTTTTTTTTCCCAAAGAGGGGGGGGGGAAGGGGGGACAACCAATAAAAAATCGGGCATGGTCACCCCCCTTTTTGTGCGGGTTTCCCCCTTTTTTTCTTGTTTTGTTTTTGTTTTTTTATATTCAGCCTTGAACCCAAAAATTACAAACTCAACCCCTGGATAAAACCATCCACCCGACAATTTTTGACAAAACACAAGCCCCAAAACACATCATGGGAACTATGGAAAAGGAACTTAAAGGGCCCTCCTGTGTTAGAAATGAGAGGCTTCCAAACAACAGTGTGCAGAGCAAACCAACCTTTATTCACTTTCATTTTCCATACCCCACTTTCATCATCTTTCATCCCCCCACCCATCCGAAGTGGAGGCCTTGCCCTTGGTTTGTGCTCCAGCATCTTTGACCTTGGCCTTTTTGCTTTTCTTGGGCCCCTGGCTTCCTCCCATTTGCACTGGACAGAAAACGGCTACCACATTAATGACCATACCACTGGACAACAACCAATGAGCTACACATTAATGACCATTAACACTGGCCAACCCAACAATGAGTTTACCCATTAAGGGACCATTAACATGGACCAACAACATTGAGCTACACATAAATGCCCCCTTACCCCTGGCCAAAAACAATGACCTACCACATTAATGCCCAAATTAACACTGGACCAACAAAAAATGAGCTACACATTAATGACCTTTAACACTGGGACAACAACATGAGCTACACATTAAGGGACCTTTAACACTGGACAAACACAAGGGACCTACACAATAATGCCCCATAAACACTGGGCCCAAAACCAATGAGTCCACATTAATGACCATTAACACTGGCCCAACAACAATGAGCTACCACATTAATGACCTTTAAACCCACGGGACAACAACAATGAGCAACACATTAAGGGACCTTTAACCAACTGGCCCCAACCCCAACGGCTTCCCATTAATGACCATTAAAGGCCCAACCCCAAAAAAGAGTTTTACACATTAATGCCCATTAACACGGCCCAAAAACCCGAGCTACCCCCTTAATGACCATTAACACTGGGACAACAAAAAATGGGGCTACACATCAATACCATTAACACTGGCCCCAACCCCAAACCCAATGCCCTACCACTTTAATGACCATTCCCCTGGCAAACCACAACGAGCTACACTTTAAATGACCCTTAAACTGGACAACAACAATGAGCTACCCTTTAAATTTGACCAATAAAAAGGACAAAAAACCCAATGACCCTAACATTAAGGGCCCAAATTACCACGGGGACACCCCCCCCAATGAGCTAACCTTTTAATGCCCATTAACACTGGCCCAACAACAATGAGCTACCCCTAATGACCATTTACATGGCCCAACAACAATGAGCTACAAAATTTAAGGGCCCATTAACAGGCAACAACAATGACCTAACCCTTTAAATGCCCCATTACCACTGGCCCCAACAAAAAAGACTACCAAAATTAAAACCCCCTAACCCTGGACAACAAAAAATGGCTACCCCTACAAAACGATTTTTATTTGTCCCTCCTAAAAATAAAAGGGAAAATTTTTTTTGTGGTCCCCTTACCCACAATTCCCTATTACACCCTTATAAACAAATATCATTAAAAAATATTCCACTCTTTCCCACTGTGCCCCCAGCCCAATTCCCTGTCAATTCATTTATCCATCTTGTGTCAGTCTGTACACATATTAAAAATATTAACACGCACGGCACAACCCTTTCCCACCCCCCCCCCCCACCCCAAGAAACACACACACACCACACCAAAAAAAATTTCACATGCAATACCCCGCCAAAAACAGTGTCCCTACCCCACACACACCCACAGGCGCCACCCCCACCACCACAAAACCCCCCATCACATTTGCAATAAAAATCCCCCACTTAAATTTAAAAACTCCAACTGTAAAACAGAACGCTCCAAGATAAGCTCAAGTATAAAAAAGAAAGGGAAAACAAAAACAATAGCACCATTGAAAAGATCCCAAAAATTTGGGGAAATGTATAATTACGTAAATGGAAAAGCAACCTGCCCGGTTAAATTTCCCAAAACAGGAATAAAAGATTTACTGCTAAGTAAGATGTTTGAAGTAAGGGGGGGGAGGAGAGAGAGTGGGAGAGAGAGGAGAGGGCCGAAGGGAGTTAAATTTATAAGGGTGTGAAAATTGAAAAGAGACTTTTTATGAACCCCTTTAACTATAAAAATGACCCATTACACCTGGACAACCCCACAATGGCCTACCCATTAAAGACCATTAACACGGCGACAACAACAATGCCCCCACACATTAATGACCCTTAAACTGGACAACAACGACCCCACACATTAATGACCCTTAACACTGGACCCAAAAACCCCCGCCCTACACCCCCAATGACCATTAACACTGGACAACAAAAAAATGGCTACCCCATTAATGACCATTTAACCTGGACAAAAACAATGAGCTACCCCATTTAAGACCATTAACAAATGGACAACAAACCCAAAGAGCTACCCCATTAATGACCCCTTAAAAAACTGGACAACAACAAATGACCTTTCCACATTAATGACCATTAACACTGGACAACAAAGACCTACACATTAATGAACCATTAACACTGGACAACATCAATTTTGGGTACCCCATTAATGACCATTAACACCCGGACAACAACCCAAAGACCAACACATTAATGACCCCTTAACAACTGGACAAAAAACAATGAGCTACACCATTAATGCCCATTAACACTGGACAAAACAAAGAGCTACACATTAAGGGACCATTAAAAAACTGGACACAACAATGAGTTTAAAACATTAATGACCTTTAAAACACGGGAAACAAAAAACAATGAGCTAAAAATTATAAACCATTAACACTGGAAAACCCAACAAAATGGCTACACATTAAGGGCCCCATTAACACTGGAAACAAAAATTTGAGCTACACATTAATGCCCCTTAACACTGGGCCCAACAATGAGCTACACTTTAAATTTGGCCCTTTAAAACCCACTGGACAACAATGACCTACACATTAATGACCTTTAAACCACTGGAAAACCCAATGACCTACACATTAATGCCCAAATTAAACCACTGGAAAACAACAAGACCTACACATTATGACCCATTAACACTGGACAACAATGACCTCCCACATTAAGGGCCCATTAACATGGCCAACAACAATAGGCTACAACATTAATGACCTTTAAAAAAACACTGGAAAACAACACGAGCTCACATTAAGGGACCATTAACACCTGGCAACAACGAGCCACCCATTAACCCCCCTTAACACTGGAAAAACAACAATGACCTACCCCATTAATGACCATTACACTGGACCAACAACGAGTTTAAAACCTTTAATGACCATTAACACTGGACAACAACAATGACCTACACATTAATGACCATTACACTGGACAACAACGAGCTACACATTAATGACCATTAACACTGGACAACCAACAATGACCTACACATTAATGACCATTAACATGGACAACAACAACGAGCTACACATTAATGACCATTAACACTGGACAACAACAATGAGTACACATTAATGACCATTAACACTGGACAACAACAATGAGCTACACATTAATGACCCATTAACACCTGGACAACAACGAGCTACACATTAATGACCATTAACACTGGTACAACAACATGACCTACACATTAATGACCATTAACACTGGACAACAACAATGACCTACACATTAATGACCCATAACACTGGACAACAACAATGACCTACACATTAATGACCATTAACACTGGAACAACAACAATGAGCTACACATTAATGCACCATTACACTGGACAACAATGAGCTACACATTAATGACCATTAACACTGGACAACAACAATGACCTACACATTAATGACCAATACACCTGGACAACAATGACCTAACATAATGACCATTAACACTGGACAACAACAATGACCTTACACTTAATGACCATTAACACTGGACACAACAATGAGCTACACATTAATTGACCATTAACACTGGACAACAACAATGAGCTACACATTAATGACCATTAACACTGGAAATGGAGTCTACAGCTGAGGGACTCGACTCAAAGATGGCAAGTCCAATCCCCGATAGCAATTGGTGGAAGACGTGTGAGTGAAAATGTTCCATTTTGTCCAGGTGAATACATGTCTAACCTGCCAGCGACTGAACCCGAATTTCAGGTACATAATCCACTCAATAGATCAGATATGCAAGTTAAACCTCCCGTAATCCTAATCGGTATTCAGGGGGTCACCATCAAACTTAAAGCTCCCAACATGTACCTCAAACTCAAAGAGAGGAGCAGACCTGACAAGGCTGCAAGGTGATCACAAGAGGCAAGGCATGTGGAGCCACACCCCGCATGTGAGACTCTCTTTTAATGATGCTCACAAGGGTTGAGAATCGTGAAGATGATGCATAAAATACCACTTGGTCAGGACACTACTAAAGGCTATACTCTCGAGTTTCCTCTTCATAATGCTTCACTGTGTGAACCAGGATTGAGAGATACAGACACTTGTGTGGTGTTGGTCAGGAAATCTGAGCCAACACTCTCAGAGACCCATTGAATGGATGGTACTTGACTGCGGGTGCCCAGTCTTCCCATCTGAATCCAAAAACACATCTCAACTCTGGCTGGAAGCCAGTTAAGGCCGATTTTTCCAATCCTCTTCACCTGCTTTTGGATCTGATAGAGGTCAAAAAATGGGTCTCTCCCTCTACTCTGAGCCTCCCAGTTACTGTCATAAGACTCGATTACACGTTGCTTAAAATGGAAATAGATACATTGGTATTAAACTTTGTGTGGACAGGATTCCATGGACAAAGTTAATTCTGAACCAAACAATGCAACAGAAAAAAATAATTATCAGGCCAATATCTTCCTTTTTTGCATTCATTCATATGCTGTAAAGAAGTATGCATAATTAATGAATTTTGAAAAAAAAAAAGAAAAAAAAAAAACACAAGTTCTTGATTGATCACACAAACTCACTCACTCTCTCTCTCTTCTCTCTCACGGCATTCATATAAAGTATACACGCTTAAATTAATTGTGTAAAAAAACGGCTTTAAATTTCATTCATATATAACGCATACACACACACACACACACACACACCACATCACACGTGCATTTCATACACATGCAAGCAGAAAGACAAATATCATGTAAAGATAACGCACACAGTTCACAATTTCATCTGCTCTGCCTGCACCTGCCCCGGCTTTTATTCACACATACCATCTGTGTCAGCTTCCAACGCTTCACTCTTCCTCTGCCCATGTCTCAGTCTCTTCAGCAAGCGGTTGCGTTTCTTGTTGGACAAGTGATTATTATTTGTCTTGTTCTTCCTGAACAATCAAACACGCATACTGACATTGCTCATCATGCTAATCCTGGAATAGACGTTCATTCTTCATGCTCTTACTGTCCATGCAATAACAAAAGTACTACTTCTGTAATATCTGAAAATCACAATTAATCATGAAGAACACACACAACCATCTTATACATAAACATAATGGCATTTACATGTAGGGAACTTTTGTGATGGACATGATCATGATGTCAAAATGGCCGCGCGATTTCCCCCTGCAATTAATTATCTTGACCACCCAGTTAGGTCAGACTCAAACTCCCTGCATGAATTTTCTCCGAATGAGAAAAATCAGCCCTGATTGAATCACGGTGGAATTTCTGGGCTACTATCAACAACACAGACCGGGCCGAGAGGGTCAGGCTGTGCTCCCCATTCGCTGTGCACGCACAGGCTGGTTATTCGGAATCACACACTTCCATGAGATCACGCTATTTTCACTTCTTGCAAACTTTACCAGTGCCCTGTCCTGAGAGAGAGAGAGAGAGAGGGATTGCTCAAAGCAAGGAGATGGAGGATGGTGGTGGACAGGGGAGGGGAGACAAGTCTGTTAATGTATCCCAATCAGGCACTCCATTCAATAAAGCTGTAACAAAGGCAAAGGAACAGGGAAGGTAAGCAGGAAGAAAGGTGATGATGAGGGAGCAGAATGCATTAAGGGAGAGTTGTGGATCGGACAAAGCTGGGTTAGTCTTTACCGGATGACGTTTTTGACTACACAGACCCATTTGTGCGGGTCGTCCAAGACCCACACATTTTGCAGAGGCTTTTCCGTGCTTATCCCTATTCAGATCGCATGCGCCTTGTACAGCCCACACCTGATAAAGAGCGGTTCAGCAGCTTATTCTTCACCCGATGGTATGGGTCATATGCGAACCATTAAAATGTATAGGTCCTGGGGAAAACCGCGACTGATTACACTGATAACTGATTGTGCCCATATGTGAAATTTCTGCGACCAACGGCTATTAAGATTGTTGAAGAACTCTTAAGATTTTGTGAGCATAGCTGTATCCATTAATAAGGTATGATGTTTTTATTGAGTCCCGGGTCATGGAAGACCCAAGAAGCACGGTAAAGGTTAAAATATTTCTTTTTTTTTTTTTTTCATTTACTGAAAATTTGTTATTTGTTGGTTTGCCTCATTTTTGGGGGCCTCTCATTGACATCACTACGATGCCACTCACTGCTGCTCTCCCTTACACGCCCCACACCATCCCTCGGATCTGGTCTTACAAGTTCAAACAGTTGGTCTAAAACAAAACAAAACAAATTTGCATAATCTGTTTTTTTCTCATGCTTATCAGCATAAAGATAGTCTGAAAAATTTGGCGTTTTTGATGCCAGGAAAAAAAAAAAAAGAAACAAACAAAAAAGGTTTCACATTAGTTAATTTCTTAAAGGTTGGTCTATACATAAACTAAAAGAAACTCGATCCAAGCATCAGTATGAATATTACAACAACAACAACAAAAAAGAGCAAAAATGTCTTCTGGGTGGAAAAAAAAAAGTTATCAAGTGATGAAAGAATTCAAGCAATTGTTATGTTTGCCATGTGCATAGTGATGCCACTAATTTCAAAGAGATACTGACGAAAACAACAACCATTATCAGAACTCCCATGTTTCATCAACTGTTCAAAGTAGTCTGTATCCCTAACACCTTTTGTTTAAACTCAACAACAAAGACAAGCAGACTACTGCTCCATGCAGAGACCTTCAGGTTCCGCCATATCAGAAGGCTTCACAGACTCACATTTTGTTCTTCAGCATGTCTTTGCTGAACAGCTCCAGGTCCTCCACGTTCAGTTCCGGCTGGTGTTTCTGTTTGGCCACAGAGCGCTGGCCCGCCGCCATTTTCATCGTCTTTCCTCTGCTTGTCCTGGGAATATTGAAATTCAAAGCTTAGAAAAAAACAACACCTTAATGTGCTATTTCCCAATGCTTCTTTTTTTATCACCTTATGTTCATTCTCTTGCTTAAACTTTATTGGCATCTTTTTAGTTGTATAGTTTTTTTTATTTTATATAATCCAGTCTCTTAAAATAATATGGTGTGTGTGTGTGAGCGTGTGTGTGTGTGTGTGTGTGTGTGTGTGTGTGTGTGTGTGTGTGTGTGTGGTGTGTGTGTGTTTGGAGTGTGTCTGTTTGATAAGACAAAATTCTTTATTTATGAGAATAATGAATAAACACTCGCGCTTTTTTTTTTGTGAACATACATTCCTCACCCTAGTAAGGTACTACAATATGCCAATGAAATGAAATACTACATGAAAAAAAAAAACTGGTCATGCAATAATATGATAGTGCAACATCAATGAAAAAAAGAAGGGGGGAAGGAGGGCTGTGGGTGGGGGCACAGAGAAAAATATTTTAATGGATAACACTACAGTCTGAATGTGTAAAACAGCCAATAAAATGAATATACAAAGTATACATGTAACTTGGAAAAGAGACAGACACACAGAGACAGACAAAGACAGAGGGAGAGGAGGGAGGAGGGGGGGGGGGGGGGGGGCTAATGAACGGACGGGGTAGGTAAAGGCTAAAGCATAAAAAAAATTCATGTAACATCAGCGTAACTCAAAATTCATATGTAACAGAACATGCGATGCCAAAGAACATGCATACATAAAACTCATACACTGGTGTAAAAAAAAACCTGTGAAAGAGAATACAAACCATACACAGCTACACACACACACACACACACACACACACACACCACACACACACACACACACAGAGAGCAAAGACAAAGATACAGACTGGCAGATAAAAAAAAAAAGACTAAGGAATCATAGTATATTGAAGAATATAGTAAAGGTCAGAACATAAGTACTAATATAAGCTTGCACAAATCATGATTTTGAATAAGCAAGAAAGTAGTAGGTACATACAGTTTACTAAACGGGTGACGGGGAGGGGTGGAGGGGATATGGACCAAAAACGGAGAAACAAAGAGACAGAGATGATGAAAGACTGAAAAAGAGACATGAGGAAGGGTGGAGGGAGAGAGGGGAGGGAGAGACAGACAGACAGACAGACAGACACAGACAGTGAAAGACTGAGAGAAAGAGAGAGAGGAGTAGTGAAGGGGTGGGTGGGGGGTGAAAAGGGGAACATGAGAGATGAAAGGAAGTAGCAAAGCACAAATTGTAAGCATTTTTGATATGGCATGAATATATTATGTACAAGTGAAATGCAACATAGTGACATGAAATTAAATGAGAGAGAGTGAGAGGGGGGAGGGGGGTAGAGAAAGAGAGAGAGAGAGAACGAAAGGAAGAAAGACTGAAAAATATTACAGAACTGAAAAAATCATTTAACAAGTAATTTTAAACCATGATAAACAAAATAAAAGTTATGCACATTAGTAACAAGACTATTAAGACAGAGAGAAAGTGTGAGCATGCGCTTGCTTGGATACAAGAACACAATAACTGCAGTTATAATACTTCTGTAACGTAGATAAGGTACCAATCCCTTTTTTTGTTTTTTTGCACTTTTCATTTCATTTCTCAAAATAATGATAAAATTAACTAGTTAATGGTGATACTGTAAGTAAACATGATAATATTTGCAAATTTATACCCTGGCAAAATATAATCAACAAGAAGTCAACATTAAACAATCGTTGTCAAAAAACCTTTTCACTTACTGTCTTTTTTTATTCTTCAGCTGACCAAAGACTCCCATGATCGACTGACTTCTGTGCAGTAAACTGAGAATCCTCCTGGCTTTGTTAAATCTGGTTCCAATGTCACAGACACTAGAAGAAAATTCTGTGAACAAAAAATCATAACATCACCCAAAACAGATCTTAGATATAAAAATGCCAGTGCACTCAGCATAAAATCTAGCTAATGAACAGCTTCCAATTTCCTGAACTGAATGTTGTTCTAAAATGCATGTAAGAAAGTAAATAACCTTGAACAAATTTTCAGTTTGAAACTGGCTGATTCTCTGAGACTTTGAGAATATTTCCACACTGCGAGTTGTAGACTCATTCTGGAGCAGTGCCCCCTTTTGGTGTCATGTTTTGAAGAAGTACCACGTCTTCCATGGCTAATGTCAACCTGACCTGCAGAGACAGAGTAATGGGAACATTGTCGGCAATTCTGCCAGGTGCATCAGAGCCATCAGCATCCCAGACAGCCGAAGAAACAAGGACTTTGTGAATAGGAACGAATGAAATTTGAAGTTGAGCAGAACTGCCTGCAGATCAGCGTTGTCTGTCTTAAATCCATATGAATTAGATCCGTAATGACAGCATTGCTCTGGCATTTGGTATGAGTTCCCATAGAGCCGCAAGGTTGGGGATGAACTTTTCACCTAGGTTAACATTGGCTTTAATTCTGTTTCCTGAAAGCCCTTCAAATGGTACTATAAATGGAGGTTCCACTTGCGAAAACATGCGTCACATCATGTGCACAACACACATTAAATCCCACCTCCATCCTTCGGTGTGGATGATACATACACATAAAGCATGAACCTTGTGTGCTACCTGAAGATTGAAGAGCACGAGGCAGCATAATTCTATCCCTAACTAGAAGGGAGCAACAACAAAAAATTATGATGATAATGATAATAATAACAATCATCATCAATCATCATCATCATCATAAATAAATAAATAAATAAATGACAAATAACATGTCGGTTGGTGCTGTGCCATACATTTCTGGCAATTGCCACAGTAACCAGAAAAACTTGCCAGGTGCCGCCCACCCCCTCCACCCCCACCCCTGTCAACTAGCACTCTAAGTCTAAACCATAGATTCTAATTGGGTACTTCGAAGGTGTGTGTGTGTGTGTGTGTGTGTGTGTGTGTGTGTGGTGTACGCGCGCGCATGTGGTGTGTGTGTGTGTGTGTGTGTGTGTGTGTGTGTGTGTGGTGTGTGTGTGTTGTAGACCTGAGATTTCACAAATGGGTCAACCAATTAATAATAAAGCACGTTCATTTTGATTTTCTATCACAGTATCAGAAAAATAGTATCGAATTTTCGTACCAGTTATTGAGTTAAGTTGTAAACCTGTTTGAAGACCACAGACTTTATAGTCTGAAGTTTAGGAGACATTTCTGTAAACAAGTTTCTGTGAACAGACATTTTAAGCTAAAAGACTGTACTCTTTACCTGATATTCTCTCGAATGGATCAAAACTTTAAATAAACACACATGTGCGAATTTCGTGACTTACCCGTTACCTTCTCCGAAAAACTCTTCACGTCAACACCAAACACATGTTCAAAAGGACTTTTAGAGTAACGTCCCCTCGCTTCCCTTCCTTTATTAGGTTTAGGTTTAGGTTTATAGGGACAATTGCCTATAGCAATTATAGCCAGAACTGGCTTTACATGTCTCTTCTGTATGTTATCTGGTCTTTATACGGTCAGGTCTTTAACTCGCTCAAGTCTTTATTTATCATAGTCAAAATAAATGGTCTTCAATAATACACTATCATCGATAGAGCTTTTGAAAAGGTTAGTATTTTGTGCACGTTTAATGTTAGGGTTATTTATTCCAAAGATTTTTTACTCTGTTACTAAAAGAAATTTCCTTATGTTAGTGCGACAATATTCATGATAAATTTTATCCACACTATTTCTGGTAATATCAACTCTTGATGCAGTAAAAAATTTTGAAATAGAATATTGTCAACACAATTAAAATATTTTATAGACATGGACCCAAATCGCCCCTCACTCGTCTTGTTTTTAGAGTAGGCAGTCCAAGAGCTTTAACCAAATGTGGTCTAACGAAAGCCTTGTATAGTTTTGTAAAAATTTTCTTTATCTATGTGAATAAAGTACGTTTAATTATACCAATCATTTTTAGCTTTATTTATAGAGTTTTGAATATGCTTATCGAAATACCAGGCCAGAATCAAAAGTGACACCAAGATCTTTTTCATAATCACATGTCGAAATATCTGCACGCAGAGAACTATAAAAATAGGCATTCTGGCTCACCCAACCTCCGCCAGCTCCAACCGGCTAAAGCCAGTTTCGCTGTTGCTCCGCCGGCTTACCCAGAATGCCTATTTTATAGTTCTCTAATAGTAAACACTTTACAAACATACATAATGTGTAGGATTATCTTTTTTTAAACTAATTTAGAAAACTTTTGAGACTTAAGTTTTTTCTTGATCAATTAACATCATTTTCCCGCATACATTCATCAAATGTGAAATAAATTTCTGCAAAACTCTTCACATACATTCATCAAATGTGAAATAAATTTCTGAAAAAACTCTTCACATCTGGCCGCATTACTGATCACCTCTGGATCTCACTTGAGACCCTTTTTGGCGCCCTAGGGCCCCAAGCCAGACCCAGAGGGTCACATATAACACGGCCAGATGTGAAGGGTTTTGGGAATATGCCTCCAACAGTAGTATACTTTTATACTTGTTTGCCTGCTTTCTATTTGTCTAATTTGGGCAATCCCCTCACCCCCATTTTAGTGGTCCTTCCATAGCCGCACCAGGGCGACCATTTTAGGTTTACGGGCGTTTATAGCCGCGCCAGTGACCATATTCTGGGTTTACGGGCGTTTATAGCCGCGCCAGTGACCCAATACGAAAGTAGGAAGGATCACTTGAGGGCAGGGAAGAGGGGCAAATTTAGACTTTTCAATGCCATGACAACCAAGTATTTTAAAACTACTGCAGGCATATCCCCAATGTTGTTAACTTCAAGATTTATATATATACTGTACACAAACAAACGCTTTACAATTACATGGTGTCTACTTGTAAAGTTGTTTTTATTTGCCTAGAGTAAAGTTGTTTTTAAAGTTGTTAAAACAACACACAAAAGCTAAATAACAAGTGCATCTTACCTTACTTTTTAGTCACTACTTTTTAATAAATATTTTTTTTTAAATGCTTTTAGATTTAAATATAAAAATGCTGCTTTTAATACATAAAATTGGGAAAAGATTATTTTGAGGTGGGGAATTTAGCCGCCTAAATTTATACAATGACGTCTAACGCCTGTACTAAACGACGCCGGGGGGGAAAATTTAGCCGGCTAAATTTTACAATGCCGCGTGGGCGGCCCGGCGCCCTTATGTGTAACTTGACACGAACCCGGAAACAGTGCGGCGCTTCGACTCGGCTATTGTGCAGTTGAGTAAGCCGTGGCCAGACATGTCTGACCTAGATACTACAAAAAAGGCAGAAGGGAGTTGTCTCCCCGGGAAAAGAATGTAACAATTATTTGTGAAAAAAATCGTCATTTTAAATCGTTCTAGGTTCTTATTCAAGTCGGCATCACGTTCTTATTTAAGTTCTTAACAAGTTTTTATTCAAGTTCTTAACAAGTCAACATCAAGTTCTTAACAAATTCTTATTCAAGTACTTATTCAAGTTCTTAACAAGTCGTCATCAAGTCGTCATTAAGTTCTTATCAAGTCGTCATTAAGTTCTTATTTAAGTTTTATCAAGTCGTCATCAAGTCGTTATTAAGTTCTTATTCAAGTCACTTATAATTATTTATTAAGTTCTTGAAATATTATTCCATCTGAAATGGATCAAAATGATCTTTTGTTGTTGGCGGTTCTGGCATGCTTTTTGTTTGGCTTCTGTATTTAGTGGTTGAGATTTTTTTGACTGCTTGGTTTTTGCTGGCGTTGTTTATATGTTTTATAAAACGTAATAACCACCCCCACCAACAGCAATGACGCCAAAAATGCTAACTCTTTTAATCCAATAATCCATGTCGACTTTGGTGTTGTAGGTCTTGAATCAAAATTGTGTATTTACAGCTGGCATTGAAACAACTGTTTGGCGTTGGCGGTGTTATGTTTTCATTATGAGTTATATTCTGTGATTGCAACATTAATTTTTTTTGTTTGTTCCACTTGCTAATTTTTTTTCCTGCTGCAACACGCCCAGGATGAGGAGGCTTTTTACTGGTCACTTTCCCCCATCAATGTTTTCTGCTGATTTTCTGGCTCGGTCATTTTGAAGGGAAACAAATTTTATATGATTAAAAGTAATTAATCCCATGATTAATGGCGAAAAATAATGTTCCAAATCTGTAATATAGATCACATCCTAGAGACTCTAATGACTTTGTTAAAACTGGAAACCTGCGTTAAATCATACATAAAATCTTGTTCAGAATCAATGGGAGCAAATCTACTAACTAGTTTAGTGTACAAACTAAGAACCGTTTGCCCAACACTTTTTACCATTCTTGACCCCAGTTGCGCTTCATACCTGTTGTGATACTTTACAATGTCTTGTGGCGACATCTGTTGAATCTGTTCTATGCTGAATTCATTTCCAAGGTACTGTTTTGTTTTTCCACATGCTGCTAAAGAATACAGCCTTTCTTTTTGACGCATAATAGCTTGGTCATCAACTTGATCATTTGTAAGTTCAGGAAGTAAATCATCGCAGTTCATGTTTTATTAATGAATAAATATTATTTTATTTTTAAAAATGAGCACCGCAAAAAACTATTACTAACCTCGTATACCATTCTGCTGTTATTGGAGGTCTAAGTGTAGGATACACAATGCTTGGTAAAAGCCTGTTAAAAAAAAAAACCAGCAGATCTTGGCAAACTAGACTTTGAAGACTCAGCAAAGCTGATTGCTGTTATTACAGCTTCATTTGCTACGAAAGATTTTCTAGTTAAGCAAGGAATAATTCCAGACAGTATCAATATGTAAAATTTAAAAAAATACATTTATAAAAATGGCTTCACTCGTAATGATGATTGGTGGCGCTGTGGTTAATGCGCTTGCTTTCAGTGGAAGTAAAATTTCGCTTTTAGTAAACTACAAAATAACGATGAGAGAAAAAGACATAACAGAGCTATGGAGCAACTAGCCGCTGCACAAGACACCTATGAAAAGCAAAGAATGGAGCAGTTAGATTTTATTAAGACAGACTTAAAAAAACAGGGACATGCAGCTTACACATTTAAAGATGTTGATCAAGCAATAAAGAATATTATCTTGTAACAGGCAAGCCAATCGAGACATTGCCTCCACCAAAATTCAGCGATTTTATCAACCATCAGAAAAACAAAAGATGCAAGAAATATTGTTTATTGCCTTTGGCATGACCGTTGTGTATTTTGTTGCACATAATATTGGCTGAATAAAAAATTAACAAGATCTATTATTCGCCCAAAAGGATATTGGAAGGGATAACAGCAATTAAAAAAGCTAAGCCAAGCAGCTGGAGTCAGTGAACAAACAGCAAAAGAATGGTTATCTAAACAAGCGATTTGGCAAATTTATCAAACCAGCGCCTAAACGAATACAAAGACCACACTTTGTGAATATAACTCCAAACGACACCCATCAAATGGATCTTCTATATTTACCCCATGATACGATTAGACAAAAAAAGATTTAAGTACGCACTTACAGTCATTGACATAGCTTCAAGATACAAAGATGCGGAACCATTAACACAAAAGAGTGCTTCTGCTGTTGCTGTCGCTATACAACTGATATATCAACGAGGACCCTTAACTTATCCTGCATGATTCAAGTCGATGATGGAAAAGAATTTAAAGGTCAAGTGAATCAATTATTGTTAAAACATAGAGTTACCATTAAAAGAGGCATTCCGGGTGTTCACAGATCACGGGTTTGGTTGAAAACTTTAACAAACAGTTATCTGAAAGACTTTTCTCTACCAGTATCACAGAGAGCTGATTGACAATTCTCGCAACACAGAATGGGTTAGAAGACTGCCCTCAGTTTTGCGCGCAATGAATAATGAAGAATTTAAAGGTTTAAAACCAGTACAAGCAATCAGAAAACAAACAATAAATGTTGTTGAAGGAGAGTCTTCATCAAGCAAAACTATTACCATTTGGTTTGAAAGTAAGGTACCTTTATTCGCCGGGAGAAGCAGAAGGGGACACTCGCATCAGGGCAACAGATCCAGTTTGGAGTGTTGACCATATGAGATAAAAAAAATTGTGAAAATGAATCCGCCCGTGTATTATTTACGAGAAACTGACACAACAAAACGACCAGCCCCTCAAAGATCTTTTGTGAAAGAAGAACTGCAAATAATCCCGCCAGACACAGTTCCAGTCGCTTAATTATTTTTAATTTAAATTAAAATGGCGGCAAGAATGGAAAAGGAAGAATCCTTACGTAAAATGGCACTGGTAGCAAGAATGGTGAAGGAAGAGTCCTTAGAAATAATGCGAAAAATATTTGATTATAATCTTGCTATTAGACTAATATTTAAGAAGATTGATTATGCCATGCTAGACAAAACCTCAAATTTTGATTGGGAATATAATTAAAAAAATTCGAGCGCATTTAGCAGTAATGAAAAATAATTTGGTTGAATTGGGTGATGATCTAGTTAAGCTTAACGAACTGTTTTAATCTACGCAAATACATTTGGGTTTAAAATGGAAGCTCAAAGGGAAATGGCAGAAATGGCAAAGGAAAAGTCTTTAAAATTAATGCAAGATTTATTTGAGTATCAGTATATCATTAAAGAAGTATTTGAGAAGATTGACAATCCTTGGCTAGAACAATCGCCAGACAATCGCTTTAAACCCCAAAGCTTTTATTTTGATTTATGGGTATGGGAACATGAATATTGCGAAATGACAAAAAAATTAAAGCACATCTAGCATTAATAAATAATATTAATTTTGCTAAATTAGAGATGATATAATTGAACGTGCGATTGCTGAAAAATATAACCCATATGATTATACTATTCTCCAATGCCCGATTGCATATGAAAACTCTGGATTAACAAACACACGTTTTGTGTTTTGTTCTATCTAATGACTTCTTTGTTACAACAGTTGTGTTGATCTCATGTAGATTAGATCGTAGTTTTACGTTGTCATGATGAAAAGTCTTATTGTCAAACAATGCTTTTTTATAGTTGTCATGGGGTATGCTTGATTGCACAACACTACGAGATATTCCCTTTGCTTTTTTAACAATTTTTTTTTGGCTTGAAGACTGTACATTTTCGACCTCAAACCAACAAACTCCTTGATCACACCACCAGATAATTCATCCTTCATCTTACCTAAAAACCTTCTTGTTAATATCTGAATGCAAAGGCGAATCTTTAGGGTAATCAGATGTGTCGTACCATCCTGCATGCCCTTTAGCTACTTCTAATTCCATGTCTTTATAGATATCTTCAGTAGGGATGTCGATTACAAAGGAATCTGTATCTGTGTACAGAACTCTGGGACTCTGGATACAAGGGTTTAAAGTAGTCGTAAAGAAATTCTAACATCAAAAGCTTCGACAGTTTCTAAAACAGTAAACCCAATAAAAACGGGCTTATCCAATTTGACTTTCTTTTTTTTCATCATTATGCCAAAAAGCTGATCATGAAATCTTCTGAAGTCCTGATAATTAGGTTTTAAAGTTAGCTTAATTGCATCGTTCTCTCTGGTGACCAATCTAACATCTTTACGCTTGTGCGGATTCTCCATAGTCTTTCCAAAACAGCTGTTGTTCATCAACTTGAAAAAGTCTTTTTCTGAAGCATCTGTGGATTTAGTTCTGAGATCAGTGTTCTTCATGATGTATGGTTTCATGAAACTGTTCTTGATCAAATGCAATTATACGATGAACTGCTGTTAACTTTAAACCATGTCTTAAATAAAATTGTAGAAGCCTGTAATGGCAGACATAATTTTTTTTGCCTCGAAGATTAGGCACAAGTTTAGGTGGTTCTGTCTTGACACTTTTAGGGTTTCTGCCGCTAATGGATAGTCATTATGGTAATCATGAAGTTCATGAGGATATTCTAAATCAACTTCTAGAATGAGACCTCTTTTACAATCAGCTTCTAGAGTAGGTAGCCATTTTAAAAACTTTTGAATGTCTTTGAGTCCTGTGTACATTTAAAGTTGCGTAATGGAAGTGATTGCGCCATTGCCCATCCATACAGATTGTTTGCATCTAAATACATGAGATAGTTAGACCTTTTACTTGGATCATAGTCGTCCAAGTATTTGTTGTTTGCTTTACAGTAATGGTGCGACGCCATACTGATTCCTCCACGCAATCCGTTTTCAATCATCTGAAGCATTGGCAGGTCAGACAATAAATCAATTTGTACTCCAGTAAATTTTAAGAAAGCGTCCCAGCTCATCCCAGGCGCAGAAATATAATGCGCAGGATCTAAACTGTAATGTTTCATGCAGGTCTTTCTATAATTTTCAAAAATATCCGCCAACAAACATACATCTGCCATCAAATATGAATCATGATAGTCTCCCATTGTTTTACACTCTAACTTCTGCCACGCATCTTGAGCATACGAATAATCAGAATCACTGATGTCCTTTCCTCTGAGACTAGAAAAGAACGCGCCTTTAGGCGGAAGTGTATCTTCGTCAAACCTTTGCCAACTGTTCATGTACTCATAAGGGTAAACGCCCTTTCTAACAAGAGTTGGGTCAAAATATTCTTCTGTTATTGGGCAGGACTTTAAGGACATAGCCAGTGACTCTAATGAACCCATCATGTGTTGCATAGAGTCGTAGAAAGACTGTTATTTAAAGTGAAACACATGTACTTTTCTGATGACTGCGCAATGCATGACACCCTGAAGTCGCTGGTTACTGCTTGCATTATAAGGTGAGAGTCGTAACCTCGCAAGTTGTGAAAGAATATAGGCAGCTTCCATGTCTTTGGTTCAAACTTTAGTTGAAGATTGCATTTGTTATGTGCTGCTCCTCTAAACTTTCCACTAATGTGATCATGGTCTCTTACTGTTGGATTCTCTGCGGTGGCAACCAAGGCCGCCCCACAAATCCAACAGTGAGTGGCTGAGTCATACTGTTGTTGGTCTTCAGGCGTCATTATGATTTCAGATAAGTTTAGATTATTAGAACAGGCATTACGCACTTGCTGCATGCGTTTTAAGAAGTATTTTGCAGCATTTGGTCCTCTGTATAATTCTGGCTTTGAATGGGCGCCATCCGACCTAACAATGATGAAGGCAAATGAGCAAATCTGATGATTACTCATTAAGACTGTTTTAGGAAGTTTCTGTGGGGTTGGTCCTTCATAAGGAACAATGAGTGATTCGAAGTCTGCGTAAACAACATATGGACTAGTTTGCAACCGTTTCCAGTTCTTAAAACTAACTTTACTGCCTTCTCCGGGCGTAATTAGTTCTGTATCACAGTCAACTGGGCTAATACAATGTTTTATATGTTCGCTCGCAGCTTGAACGGACGGAATTCTTGTTAAACATTTTCTACAAAATTCTTGTTTGCTATGTTGTTTTGTAGTATGCACTAGTAATCTACTCATTGTGCGTATTAGAGTGTAGCGCAACCCATTAAGGCTTTGCATTAGGAGTAAGTCTACATGACTCCTGGTTGGTTCGCCTATTGTTGGACTGTTCTTTGACACTCTAATTGGCAGAAGGTTGGTTTCTTCAGACCATGTGTAGACCATTAACAGTTATTGGTGGATTTTGTTTTTCAAACTGATCATTTTGTCTACAGCCATAGGAAATTCAAGGCCGTTAAAGTTAAGATCATTGGCCCACTGTAAATAGTTAGATACTCTCTCTGCATTTTTGGCAACGTGATGCAGCCTAGCAAGAACGCACCACATAAAACATTTGTCGTCTGAATTCTTTATGTTCAAAACTGCTTTCTTTGCAACTAATGTTGGAGGCAGTGGAATGTAAGCCTTGCCTACAATTGGCTCATACTTAGCTTGTCTTAATCTGATGTCTAGGACTTCACCCCTGACCAACCAGAGCCTCTCATTTTAGCTGCTTCAGAGGCTTCATTAAACTGTGTAAGAAGTTGATCTGCCCAACCGGGTGTTAAGTCATTATGAGAAAGAATAGTCTGCTGTTTAGTTGAGACCCAGACTTCTAGATTTTCTTCATTTATTGTTATATAGTCGATTAAAACAACTAACTTACTTTAACTGAGGGTTTATTGTTAGTTTACTTGGAACTTGAGAAATAGCATGTTCAACGCTTGCCTGTACCTTTGTTGGATCAATAACTTCTAAAACGACCTCATTTAAAGCTTTTGACAAACGCTCTTCCTCGAGCATTGCTTCAAACAATTCATCTGAACCTTCATATATCTTATCCATGTTGAGCTTCTTTTCTAACTCAAAATATTTATTTAAATCAAAAAAATAAAAGTTAATCAGAATCAATATCAACGGTCTTTTTGTGCTTGGACTCATAAACTAAAGTATAAACGCCCTTTGGGGTTGTTAATGTGAGCTGTTTAGAACAGAGTTTAATGTTTCGTTTACTTTTTTTAAACATTCCTTTTTTATCTGGTCGGTGTCTGGTTGTTGAGAAAAAGTTGCCCTTGCCTTTCTTTGAAGATCAAACTTTTGTCTTTTGTAGTCCTCAAAATCAGCCTGTAGGCGACTAAATTCTTCATCCGTGATGTTCGAGTCAGCAAGTGCTTTATCAATTATCAGTTTGAAGGAACTAAGTTTAGTGTTATTAGTTGAACCATAGCTGTGTGCTTTTGGAGTTTAGCTTTTATTTTTTTGCTGACAGCACTTACAGCCAATGAACACAGGCCAAGAGTTAAAGACACACCACCTAGAGGTATAGCTACCGGTGCACCTACGCCTGTTGCTAAGAGACCTACACTTGTTCCTGCTGTTAAAGCACTAACCCCCCGATGCTCCAGTATTAACATATGTAACAGCATTAAAGACAGCAGAATACCTTCGTTTGGTTTTGCTGTATTTTGAAAGGTCCTGCTCTAGTTTTTGTTGCATTTGTGTAATGTTTGTTAATCTGAAAGTTTTTATGTCTACAGCAACAGAGTTCTCTTCTTTGGGCACTTTTGGATAAGTCGTAACAGACATGCTTTTTTAAAATAAAAATAATTTAGTATTGGATATCTTTCAATCTGTTATCTTGAATATTCAGCTGCGCATCATATATTAAAAACAAATGTACATTAAGTGGTTTATCACTCTCTTTTTCTTTATCAATTTGAATGTTTATTACGTCTTTAACTGTTCTCCCACTCCCATGCAACTGATTATCTTCTGTTGACCTTAGGTCAATCCATAAACCGTATTTCGTTGTTAAATATTCATCAAGTCTAACACTGTGAAGGTGTAGATCTTTAGACACAAGGTCTACTGTTGGATTTCTACCCCTCCCGCCTCCAAACAATTTTCTTATTTCATCAAAATGATGATAAGGTTTAAGCCCGCTACCGTAGACTTGGTTAGGACTACCCTAAATTGAACATTGTACTTTCGTTATTTTAGGATTGATAAACTTTTCACTTTGTCTTTTGAATGGTTCTTCATCTTCACACAGCAATAAAATACCTTTAAGGGATCGTGCTGCGGCGCTAAAACTAAAGTTCCATATAGTGTCTGCTCTGCTTTTAGGATATTTTGAATGATGAATCACTCTTTCGTAATATATTGCTAATTTTGACTGATATTGTTGCTCAATCAGCCTTGCTAAGTTAGGGTTGCTAACAATGTCAAACTCTAACGAGATGTCGAAAATGCTGTACTTGGAATCAGTGTCTGTAGATTTAATGACACGTTTGTATTCATTAAAAGTTAGTTCATATGACAATCTGTCTTTTAATGCTCCTTGAAAGTATGGCGCATGCGCTTTTAACAACTCAAAATCTAAGGGTATGGAAAAGCGATTTCCATAAGCAAAACTTACAGCTTCATACTTGTTGCCGGCTTTAGCATCTTCGGCGTTATTCTGTGTTTTAGTGCTTCGTTATTTTCGATTCCTTGAAACGCAAGATCGGCCCTTTCATTCGCGGTTAGCCATAGATCAGAATAGATTAGAAAATATGTCTGCATTGTGTAAAGAAAATATTTCTTGCCCCTCAAGTTTTATAGAAATTTTCTTAACGATTGCCCGTCCCAGATTCTGGACTACTGTCCTGTTTGGGTCTGTTGCTGAATCAAGTTCTATTTTGAAAGTAAGCCGTGCAGATCCCGGCCCCCAATCACTTCATCTGCTTCTAGGTCTGGAAATTTAACAGTAAGAATTTGATCTGAATCAATAGTAGATGGATTATTTGGAACAATAATATTCTGTTTATTTCCCTTCACGCCAAAGGGCTCTTTCAGTCTTCTATGCGGGTCAAGAATCGAGCCATATGCTTGTGACATTTTTTTTTATAAAACAAAATAAAAAGTTAATTATTTAAAAACATGGCAGAAGAAGATTATGATGTTTTTGATCCTGGAGACGACATGAGTGAAATGACGCCTTTGACACATCCATTACAATCATTGCGGCGTGAATTAACAGAAAGTAAGGTCAAATCATTTTATCAAAGTTTAGGCCAAGAACCTCCCGAATTTATAGACCCTAATGATTTTGAAACAAAAGATGACCATTTGTTTGTGAAAAACGAGCAAGGACAACTTGTTCAGCTTACAACTAAACCAGACTCATCAAAGTTTTTAGCAAAGACTACAATTAGACAAAGGCTCAGTGTGAGCGATCAAAAATCGCCTTAGCATTGCTAAACCGCGAAGATTAGACAGTGAGGCAGTTGCTAAACTTCAAAACACACTACAAGAACTCCCAACAGATAACCAAATACAAAACATACCCCTTAAAGATTTAAGCCCAACAGCAGACGAAATAATAGAAACCAGTTTTTCAGAAGAAACAGTATTAAAAACTATGCACGATCCGCCGCTACCTATGAGAGAAATAACGGCCCTTGATCATGCTTTGAAAAGCATCAGAGGCGAATTAACAAACAATTTAGCAAACTGGGTGAACTAGATGAGCATATAAAAAGAGAAAAAGAAAAACTAGTTGAGGCTGATGACCACAACTTAGGACCTGGTGTTAAAGAAAGAATAACACCCAAAGACTAAAAGATCTTGAACAAGAGAGATCAGCAAGACTAGAAGTGCTGTCTACTAACCGAGAAACAATTACGAACTCAAGTGAGCAGAATAAGAGAAACTATCCAAAGAATTTTATATGAAGACACAACACTAGCAGAACGAATAAGAACACTGTTTAGAGAGCAAGGCGTCACATTAGCAAGTGTTATAACAGCCTTAGGATTTGCAATAAGTACACTGGTGTTGGCTATTACAGGCGGTGGTGGCGGTGGGGGAGCAGTGCACCAGGACCACCATCAGATAAATCATGGGTAAAAAAACAACTTGATCATCTTGCAAGTTTATTAAAAAAATTAGCCAGTAAGGCAATAGACTCTTTGCCTGGTATAATAGGGGGGATCGTTAGCTGGCTTTTGTCTACTGCAAGTAAAGTAGTTGGCTTTATGGCCGAGCACTTATGGGCATTAGTTGCCTTAATAGTTGGGTTACTCTTTAGTAAGATAAAGACCAAGTAATCCTAGGGCAGTTAATCCAATAACAAGTGCTGTCTTTTCATATTCATGGTCATTATTTCTTGGGACCACAGGGATTGAATGGGGGGGTTTGGGGGCTCGGGGATTGGTGGGGCTTCTTTTTTTATTGCTATTGCTGGCTTAGAATTTATGCGTTTTTTCCGACCTTCTCTTCTTTACCAGCCACAAGGATTTCATTATTATAGTTTATTATTGTTCCTATCTGAAGTCTGAGGTCAGAAGGGAGCATGTATAAACCAGTGCCGACAGCAAAGTCTACTTTCGATCTTGCAAATTGTAAAACATTTTGGTACCTTTTAATACTTGAAGGCAAATCAATTGCAGAATTAATAGAATCCTCTAAATTTGCTAAATACTGTTTTTGTGCGTCAAAGCCAGTAGAAGGATCAATTATGTTTGATCTCGTTTGTGCTTGCGAACCTAGCAAACACCAAACATAAGTACGAATAGAGTCGTTTATTCGTTCTATTCCCGCTTTTGTTAGACCATTAGAAGTATCCAAAATAAATGTTGTCCATGCTGTTTTATGCTCTTGCTCTATGGACCCGAGGTGAACAGTTGTGCCTGAAGAGAAAGATGTGTAAGGAGGATTCCCAATCATAGTTATACTTTCTGTGCACGCCCCAATAATAAAGGGTGCCTAAACCATGATTAAGATCCAACTTTTGTCTAAAGTCTGTCTTTGGGTCAATATCAAATTCGTTACAGATCCTTTCAAAAGCCTTGTAATCTATTCTGTTGCTGAATGGATTAAACGTTTTGTCATTTGGTAATGGCGCTTGCAGTTCAGATAAAATACGTCTGAAGGTGTAATAAAAATGAAATCTATACACTGACCTCACCAAAGGATCAGGATGATTTAAATGATCAGCATACGACACTCCACACCCAGTTGATGCACAAAACACAGCAAAGTTTAACTGGTTCTGATAAAACTGCATCGGATGACTGAACCACACTTTTGGGATGTAGTCGTTTTTAATAGGGGGGTTAAGATATCTGTTCAATGGAGTACTAACCTTTACTTGAAAGGCGTCAGTCTGGATCACAGAAATGTCGAGAGTATCAGTTGTTTATCTTTAGGACTGTAGTGCGGCCCAACAGAATATTTTGCATTAGTATATTTGAATGCACTCATTTTTAAATTTGTTTTAAAAATGTTTGTAACAATAACAACTCAAGGCAGTCCTTCGTTTTTAGAGTATGCTATTGATAATAAATGCGGAACCCGAAGGGTTGCACTCCATGAAATTTTTTACAAAGTCGTATGGTTTAATATAAGTCAATCCAAGAAGAATAATGTAATTCAAAAACTTGACCTTGGTGGAGACATAATTAGCCAGTTAACCATACCTGATGGTTATTACGGGTTTTGCTCGCTAAAAGAAGCAATGAGTAACTTCGACATTACTCTCAAACTTAACAATGCAAATTTGAAAATAATGTTGACATTCAAACCTGAAAAAGAAGTAGGAGGTTACCTTTTTGATGTAGAGCTAGCTAAAATGTTAGGCTTTGCAACTGGCAATCATGGCTTTCATGCCTTTCATAGATTTATAGTTACACCAGACAAAACTACTTATGAGGGAGAATATCTGCTCGATCTTGCATTACATTCATTACTCTATGTTCATTTGGACGAGCTGAGCACTGATGAAAACTTATATAATGGAAGGCCCTCAACTGTTTTAAGAGCTCTTCCATCAGGGAAAGCTGCATATTGCGATTATGAAATTATACAATTTCCTAATTTACAGTTTAAAAGATTAGCTTGTGGGAGGGTCAGATCATTTAATATAAAGATCACAGATAAAACAGGGAAAGTCGTGAAATGTGATAACCTGCACATTGTTTTAGAAATAAAATAATACGTTGTTTTTAAAAATGTCACGTGGACCAGACGATTCGGGGGTTACATTACGCCTGAGAGGTGTGTAACTTTAGAATTAAAAGACCTTGCAGACGTTGAGGACTTTGAACAAAACGGTGAGATAGGCACTTTATATGGTTTTGAGTACACTAAAGATGGTTATTATAAGCGCAAAGAGGTTGACGACAACAAAAGGTTTCCTAAACTAGAACAACTACGCAATCTAGAAGCAAATAATACAGGTCAGTATGAATATAAAATAGTTCGAAAAACTGACAACAAATGGCACTTAGAACCATATTTAGAATGGGACATAAAATTTGAATTCTTAAGCCCATTTACATTTTTCGACCGCCAAAAAAGTTTCAGAAAAGCATTGAACTCTGGCCCTTTACATGTAAGTCTTATGCCAGAGGACAACAGTCGGAAAGAGATCGAAATAAAGCCGTTTGGGGACAAACAGTACATCCTCCACAGAAGAGAATCGGTTTTAAAGAAAGCTTCTACAAAATTACAGTTCATTCCACGCACAAAATTAGGAGACACGTTTCACAATGATATTTAAAATTTCTGTCTTAAAAGATGAGGCGAGAAATGGAGCTGTGGGTGTCAGTGACAACCTTATGGAAGGAATTCTTATTAGCTGGCAAAACTTAGACGTTGACAAACTTAAAGTTACTGTCGTCGTTTTTACAATGGCGAGGATATTAAGGTCATAACAACAAGCAACAAAATTGATATTAGTTTAAATAGAAACGATCTTACAGAACTGAACTGGATTAATCTTACACATTTGGGCCTTATAGGGTTTTATTATACTGAACAAGTTTTGACAGAGAGTATGATAAAAACAATAACTGGTGTAAATTAAATTCTGTTTTAAAACTATGGAGCAACGACTTTGGTGTCAATGCCGATGTTAAACTTTATGATAAAAACCCCTCATTGTTCATTGATTTGTGGACAGACTGGTTGTGGAAAAAACAATATTTGTCCTCGACCTATTACAAACAGTTTATCGTTATAATTTTGATCATATAGTAATTTTCTGTCCAACACTCAAATGGAACAAAGCATATCACGACAGAAGGTTTATATGGACAGATGATGACATATATTTAGTTGATCCTAGCAATAAACTGAGTGAGTGTTTAGAACATTTCTTTAGACAGTTTGAAGGAACTCAGACACTATTTATTATAGATGACTGTTCGGCAGAAAGAGACATAGTTAAAAAGAGAAACACTTTATCAAAACTGGCTTTCAGTGGAAGACATGCTGGGATAAGTGTGTGGATTTTATGTCAAAAATATAACTCAGTTTTAAAAGACTTTAGAGAACAATTTAAAGACTGTAGTTTTATTCCACATGAAAGACAGAGACGCATTTGATGAATGTATGAAAGAAAATGATGTTATTGAAAACGATCAAGAAAAACGAAGGATTAAGCAAAAACTTAAGTCTCAAAAGTTTTCTAAATTAGTGTTAAAAACAGATAATCCTACACATTATGTATGTTTGTAAAGTGTTTACTATTAGAGAACTATAAAATAGGCATTCTGGGTAAGCCGGCGGAGCAACAGCGAAACCGGCTTTAGCCGGTTGGAGCTGGCGGAGGTGGGTGAGCCAGAATGCCTATTTTATAGTTCTCTCACGCTCACCAGTATTACTGTTTAGCATGTATATTGGTATCTTGGGTTCATACATCCAACATGTAACACGTTGCACTTGTCCTTATTAACTTTCTTGGCTCCGTTGTTTCCCTTCTCTCCAAACATAATAAGTAGGGGGTGAGAAAAAAAAATGTGTCAATTCTGTGAACCCATCCTCAAATCACCTTAGAATTCAGACAAGCTTAATATTGTCGCTGGATACAAGACAGTTTGTTGGGGATTCCCCCCCCCCCCCCCCCCTCTTTTTTTTTATTCTCGTCTTAACCATGAAAACGTCACCATTGGCGTTGGCTACGCTTCATCAGTAAGAGAGAAAAGGGAGAGAAAGAAAAATTAGGGAAAGGGGATGAAGTTTTGACTGAACTTGGTCTCAGATCCGTAATATTTGACACAAAGCAAGCAAATGTGGACGCCAGAGAAGAACTAAGAAAATAATCTTCCTGCTCCACTCTCCATTATCTCCCCCCCCCCCCTCCCCCCCCCCCTCCCCCCCCCCCCCCCCCCCCCCCCCCCCCCCCCCCCCCCCCTCCCCCCTCCTTGCCTCCGACCCATCCTCGCTTCAGCTCACCATTAAAACGTCAGCTAATAAGTGGAATTTTCCCACAGTTTTGACAAGAAGTTGATTTTGTGTTCTTTCAAACCGATCGAAACTTAACTCTTTGCTCGAAAATGTGAAATATCACCATTATCATTGCAAGGATTTTTCTCTTTTTGTTTTTTTGCTGTCCCAACCTCTGTGCCACCTCAGTGGCAGTGCAACCACGCCGCTCATTCCAACACCCCGCCGCTCATTCCAACACCCTTGTCCACAACCACACCCCAGTCAGTCCCGCCGCAGCTCCGGCACCGGCAATCCTCAGGAAGCGGTCAATGTAAAGTCATCAAGAGGCAACCCACCGGAGGAGACACTGCAATGCTGCCATGTCACTTCGGTGGTGTTCAGTGGCGCCTGTTCTGATCCAACATATGCAGGACACCACCTACTAAGCTCCCTACTGACGACAATAGATGCTTAGTCGCGGAGCTGGCGTGAATGAGCTCTCCCTCCGGAGGGCGCCACCACGTCCGTCCAATGACAGCACCCACGGACTCGCCGATACCGGTGACCTCGACAGAACCAAACCAACACTGACATGGAGAGGACATCAAAACTGAGGTCACCATGAGAGCAGGGCATGAAGGGCCACAGAATTTGAGACTTTTTTTTTTTTTAATGCTGATCGATGAGAAATGAGGATGATAAAGGTGGTGCTATGGATTTCCATTTCGGTCTGAGACTACATAACAGGGCTGTACTCTATGCTTCCTTTCATAATATATCCCGGTGTCATCCAGGCCCGAGAGATACAGACACCTGTAGTGTTGATCAGGAAATTTGAGCAACACTCTCAGAGACACATCCATTAAGTGGATGAAACTCGACTGTGTGGTCCCAGTCTTCCGAACTTAGTCCGTAGCAAACTCAACTCTGAGTAGGAGCCGGTTGGGGCAGAAAAATCCCACATGACTCTAATGGGAATCGAACCCGCGACCTCCCAGCTGGGAGTCCGCGACGCTAACCACTTCACCATGGCGGCTGGTGCAAGGAATTTCTGTTCATGTGGAAGTGCTTCTGATCAGCAGGGAACCAGGATCCAGTGGCAAACCTGAGGAGCTCCATTTGGAGCGAAACAGCTGTCCACTGCTGGGCCTGCTGGCCTCCTCTGTGGGGGAACCCGATTATAGCATGCAGAGCACTCTGCAACTTTATTCTCATGCTCACCTCCCTTTAAATGCAGGTCTGTTTCGTAATGTATTGCTTCTGGGATGGCTTCTGTTTGGATTACTAGAAGCCATTTGGAGTATTTCCCCTGAGGGCCATTCATTGGCTCCTCTACAGGAGGAAAACTTTTCCATTTAATAGTATCAGATTGTTGGTCTTGTGGAATGTTGCTTTAGTGGGATGTCATTTAGTACTTGATTGTTGCTTTATTAGACTTGCTGAACTGGATGTCACTCCACTAAATTTTGAATAATCCTTCCTCATTTAAGTATGCGCTGGATGTCTACTTGTTGCCGTTTTTTAGGGGTGGGGGGTGGGGGGGGGGGGGTGTTTAAGATCTGAACCATTTTAAGACCAAACATGTCATAAATGTTTCAAATGTTTGTTGAAAGAACAAACCGTTTCCTTGATTAGTAGATCAGAACTCTTTTAATTCCACTTGCATATATAGTAATCATGCGCATGTGAATGTTAATCATTTGTCAATTTTTCCATATAAAAAAATGTTGTCTCTGTCAATGTTGTTAAAATGGAGTTTGTAAATAACATTCTTGAATTTAAAAAAAAAAAAAAAAAAAAAATTCTTGCAGTTTTGTTTGTTATAGGATGCTCTTCAGTTTCTTCTTTTGATCTGTTTATTTGTTTGGTCTGTTGGTTATATAAATGTTACTGAGATTTTTTTCATTAATAAATACTATTAGACATCAAATTGAGTAAGACTTACAACCAACAGAGAACAACAGAAATCAACAAAGAGGGGTTGGATAAGGGGAAGAAGAAGGAGACAGGACAGTGAGACAAAGAGAAAGAAAATAATTGATCAAGGGAGAAAATAGCCCCCCGACACAAAAGCAGATGAGATAGGCAGACAGACAGTGAAAGAGCAAGACAGACAGACAGAAAAAGGGACTCGGAAACCCAACATAGAATGGTGAACAAATATGCAACAGGACCGATACAAATTCAGATGAATAAACATACCAACAGACAACTCCACACATTATTCCATACAAACAACAAAGTCAAGTCCAGTTACAAAAAATTTTTATTCACCGACAAAAAGAATCTTTGAAAAATTGCATGCAACACTAATACTCATCTTCCAATAATCACAATTGTCCACACAACTGAGGCTTGTGTAAGTAACTGCAAAAAAACAACAACACACACACAGTAGTAAAAAACATCATGCACAACGTATTGTCAGAACACAGCTTTAACTGAAGAATTCCACTTTCCCATGCACTCCCATACATCCATGCCCCCTCCTTTTATGAAACTGTTCCAATGATGACACAACAACTGTAAATCTGCACTTGTTTTCCCATACAATTCATCTGTTCTGGGGGTGGGGTGGGGGAAAATCCATCAAGTTGTCATGGCAAAGGCAAACAGGCTATGTAACAATGTCTGAATGTTATAAATCCCATTATTCTCCACCCCAGCATCAAAAACATGGTTAAAACTTTCATTCTGGAACACATGTTCTTCTAATGGGTTGTCTGGGGTCTCGTTGGTTTACTGGGTAACGTCTCAGACTTTGGTTCCCATGGCCCTGTGCTCAGTTCCCATTCGAGACAGCCAGGTTAGAAAAGCTCTTCTCTTTGGAGTTCATTTCTGTGCAGACTGTGATTCTCCATAGTCCCTTGGATAAGACTTTCCCAGAGGTCCAATGTGTGAATGCATGCATGAAAAATCTTGCATGCACATTAATATCCTATTGCACCTCTCAGGGAAGAGAAGGCCACCATGTGCTAGGGGACTGCATTATACGACAATAAAGTACATGCACAAGGTGTGGTGTAGACATCATCCCCAAAGAAGGAATGTTTCTACCTTCAAAGATAGGATAAACAATGGCCTATGAGCAAAAATCCTCTTAGGATAAACAGTCGCATAAGCGAAAATCCCCCCCAGTGGTGAGATTCAGTGTTCTAGCCAAGGAACAAAATGCGAAAAGGAAGGTAAAAAAAAAAAAAATGTGACATCTACCATCATCATATTGTAATGTGGGTTTGACATTGTGTAGCGTGTGGATGATTGTGGTGGTGAGGGGCGTATGGGGAGAGTGGCTGCCCAGGTGATCAACATTCACGAAGAACGAGTAGAGAGGGACAGGCAAGGAGGTGGAAGAAAAGGTGGGGAGGGGGGGGGGGGGGGGGGAGAAAGAGAATGATGTTGGGCTGGGGGTGATGTTCCAAATCCAGGAATTGAAACCTTACAGTTTTCTTTGTGTTTTTGATTGTTTTGTCTCAGCTATTGCATTCTTACAAAGAATATGCGCAGGATTTTCAATGTATACCACCACTTGTGTTAAGTACAGATAGGCTCTCAGTGCCTACATTTCATATATGTCCTCATTTTGTAAGTGAAATAGTATATATTTTTTTCAAGTATTTTTGTGAGTGAAACAGCATGATTAAAAAATGTTACTGGGCAAGAAAATGTGGCATCTGATAAGATTTCAAAATTTAGTGCCAACCTGTTTCCATTATATTCACAGATTAGGCTGATCAGGGTTTATGCTGATTCCCTTACATCAACATGTTCAGAGTTGAATATACTGTCTCAATCATCTGAATCAATCATCAGCACATTCAGTGCTGGCTGATTATCCTTTTGACTATAGCCACTGAAACAAATTCCAGTTGCAGAAATTATTAATTCATTTTAAAACATATCAACTTTTCATAATGTTTGAATTAACCAGCAACGCATGGTTCCTTGATTAAAAGGGGCCAAATAGATCCTTCATTGCCTCATCAGTACTTCCTATTCCGTCTGATTGTATCACTGCATTTGTGATAGAATGCAAATAAAAACTTTACTGTGTCATAGTCAAACAATTTTCTGCAACTCTGCACACTTTATATGGCTTTTGCATTCACACTTTTCAAGTTATTTGCTAAGGTTGTCCACAGTGACTTGATCCAAAAACTCGCATCAATGAATAGTGCAATATTACTTCATTCACTCTTGGTGTCTTTAAAAAAAAAAATCTCAATAGATCATTCAAAATTTGCTTATTCAAAGTAGCACATAATACAAGAAGGAAATGGCTCCAAAATCTCCCTGTACTTATCGCTTAAATGCTAGATTTGAACCAAGATCATCGCTCAACGCTGCTTGGGCACAGGCGGTCATGTGTTTATGTGGTTGAGCGCCAGGCGAAAGAGTTGGAAAAGGATGGAGAGCAGAGGGATGGGAGGGGGGCCTCACGAAAAAAGAGCCTCTTAACAGAGTTACAAAATGTTATTCAGAATATCACACGAAAATTCCAGAGGCTAACCACAATACACTATAAACTATATAAAAAAATTCATACCATGCCACATGCACATTTTTTTCAATTCTACATGATTTTTTTCTTGTATTCCCTTTTCCTTCTCTTTGTACATCCCAACTTGAGACTTGTTCCTGAAGGCCGAATTCCGTTTTCTTTCCTGTTCTTTTTCTCTGTGACCGTATATGCAAAACAGTTTGTGCAAA
>JAMYXO010002840.1:2500-22238 GCA_033310375.1 Conus canariensis | reverse complement strand
GGGGGATGTCACCCATCGGGCCCGGGCATCCACTGGCCGCTGATTTTTCTGGTTTCCCAAGCCGTTTCGCGGGCAGCCCTGTGGAGCCACTCCCGCCCTTGGGACATTTCTTGTAAAGCTGGGTTAAGGTATTCCTTTTTGGGCCCTGGTGATGATTTGGCTCGGCTTTGCCCAAACCCCCTTTTTGTTTTTCCGCCAACGTTGGAGGTTTTGCCATTGAACTTTTTCCTCAGGGTTTTTGGCCACCCCAAACCCTTGAATGTCATTTTTTTGGGGTGCTTTGCTCTGGGGGCCCAGGGGTTTTTTTTTTCCTCAGAGCGCTCAGAACTTTTTTGGGTCCACACTTGGGGTTCCCAGATTTTGGCTGCCCAAACAGTTTTTCTGGGCAAACGAAGGGGTCTCTGAAGAAGCGCTCTTGTGTCTTCTTCTTTTTGCTCTTCCTCTTCCTCGCAGATTCCGCTTTGCTGAGGGCACTGTGTTTTTCTTTCAGGTCTTTCCACAGTTTTTCCAAGCCTTGTTTTTCAGCTGGCAGTGCGGTCTTCATTTGCATCTTGAGGTTTTTCTTTTGGACCCTGATCTTGTCCATCTTTTCTTGGCGTCTGGATTTCTTTGGAGGTGTTTTCTCTTTGGGTAGTTTTGCTCCATAGGCGTCTCTACATGTGGCATACACAATGTCCCCATATGTGGCTAGTTTGTGTTCCAGGGTGCTTTTCCCTATCAGTGCATCGAGTCTTTGGACGATTTTTGCATCCAGTTTCTCCCAATCTTCAGTTTCGTTTGCTCGTGGCAGGTTGAGTTTCGGGCGCCTGGCATCGAGGGCCTGTGCAAATTCCTCATCCGAACCAACAGCGTGGATGTCCTTGGCACTGTGGTTTAAATCCTGGCCTTGGTCTTCCGACGTCTTATCTGCTGATGCAGTGCGCTGCTGCTCATTCAGATGAGTCTTCACACATCCCATCTTTGTTCTGTGGATCTTCATGCCACGGGTGGTAGCGAAACGCTTTCCACAGACACATGGATATTCCATTTGGTCCATGTTCATAGTCCGTTTGGGATTTGCAGTCATGATTGGTTGAGCACCGATGGATTCATCATTCTCTCCCCCTTTCGGTGAATCCTGGGAGCATCTTTTCCTTTTATTTTTAGTAGCCACATGTTTAAGGCAAAGTGGGGAGCCAGCCCACAGAGCCCTTGGTTCTGGTCTTTCCCAGTGTCCTCCGGTCTTTCCCGGACGTCCTCCGGCCTATTCCCGGAAGTCAATGGTTTACCCATGCATCAGTAGAAAGAAACTCGTGGAGAGCGTGGCAGCAGAGAGTCCTCAGAAGAGAAGCCCCCTTCAAGCAAGTGTTTCGGCCCTTATCTCCTGACACTCTAGGGGGGTTGGGCCACACCCGGTTCATGACTCCGGATGTCCCTCTGCTGCCCCTTTTTTTCCCATCTTGGGACGAGCCATGGCTGGGATTCGAACCCATGACCCTCTGGACATGCTCATTTTCCACTTAATGACTCGCGCTTTAACCACTGAGCCACAGGGACACCTGATATTTGTAGGGAAATTAAGCCTTATGAAGTTCACTTTTGTTCCTCCTTGACCAGATCCAGCTTGAACACCTCTCTGCCGCTTCTGCCATTGCTTTCAGGGCTCTGGTTTTTTCCTTCCCTGCAACTGAGAGCTGTTTCATGAGGCTGTATGCAGACGTTCCTACAAACCCCCTAGCTCCAATTTCTGCAGTGAGGACTTTGACCTGATAGCCTTCTCTCCTCAGGCTGTTTGCCAGATCAGCATACTTTTCAGTCTTGTAGATTTGAGCTGCCTCCATTCTGTTCTCATATGGCACCGTGAGCTCGATCATGATCAGCTGCTTGGTTGACTTAGAGTGGACTACTATGTCTGGTCTCATGCCACTCTTGCTGATGATCTCTGGGTGACTCTTCCATTCTGGGAGATCTGCAGTGCACTCCCAGTCATCTGCCCCGTCCAGCAGACTCTGCCTGCATGTTTCGAGTGGCACTGTTGTTCTTGGCCATGATTTGCTGCCTCCTGCCGTGAAGAATGTTGTGGGTGCTTTTGGAGTCCTGATTTTCCCTTTTGTGGTGTTGGTACTAGCCCAGACTACTTGTACAATTTCTTTGAGCACTTGGTTGTGCCTCCATGTGTACCTTCCTTGAGCCAGGGCTACTTTACATGAGCTTAGGACATGCTCCACTGTTTGTTTTTCATGGCAGAGGGGGCATGCAGGATCGTCTGTTTTCCCCCACTTCACCAGGTTTGCATTTGAGGGTTATAACAGCCTTAGGATTTGCAATAAGTACACTGGTGTTGGCTATTACAGGCGGTGGGGGAGCAGTGCCACCAGGACCACCAACAGATAAATCATGGGTAAAAAAACAACTCGATCACCTTGCAAGTTTATTAAAAAAATTAGCCAGTAAAGCAATAGATTCTTTGCCTGGTATAATAGGAGGGATCGTTAGCTGGCTTTTGTCTACTGCAAGTAAAGTAGTTGGCTTTATGGCCGAGCACTTATGGACATTAGTTGTCTTAATAGTTGGGTTACTTTATAGTAAGATAAAGACCAAGTAATCCTAGGGCAGTTAATCCAATAACAAGTGCTGTCTTTTCATATTCATGGTCATCACGAACAAAGTCCGCGTCTTCAATGGCCTTTGGGCTTTGGGCCTTGGGGATTGGATGGGGTTTTGAGGGGGCCACGGGGATTGGGACTTCTTTTTTTTTGCTATTGCTGGCTTAGAATTTATGTCGTTTTTTCCGACCTTCTCTTCTTTACCAGCCACAAGGATTTCATTATTATAGTTTATTATTGTTCCTATCTGGAGTCTGAGGTCGGAAGGCAGCATGTATAAACCAGTGCCAACAGCAAAGTCTACTTTCGATCTTGCGTATTGCAAAACATTTTGGTACCTTTTAATACTTGAAGGTAAATCAACTGCAGAATTAATAGAATCCTCTAAATTTGCTAAATACTGTTTTTGGGCGTCAAAGCCAGTAGAAGGATCAATTATGTTTGATCTCGTTTGTGCTTGCGAACCTAGCAAACACCAAACATAAGTACGAATAGAGTCGTTTATTCGTTCTATTCCCGCTTTTGTTAGGCCCTTAGAGGTATCCAAAATAAATGTTGTCCATGCTGTTTTATGCTCTTGCTCTATGGACCCGAGGTGAACAGTTGTGCCTGAAGAGAAAGATGTGTAAGGAGGATTCCAATCATAGTTATACTTTCTATGCACGCCCCAAAAATAAAGGGTGCCTAAACCATGATTAAGATCCAACTTTTGTCTAAAGTCTGTCTTTGGGTCAATATCAAATTCGTTACAGATCCTTTCAAAAGCCTTGTAATCTATTCTGTTGCTGAATGGATTAAACGTTTTGTCATTTGGTAATGGCGCTTGCAGTTCAGATAAAATACGTCTGAAGGTGTAATAAAAATGAAATCTATACACTGACCTCACCAAAGGATCAGGATGATTTAAATGATCAGCATACGACACTCCACACCCAGTTGATGCACAAAACACAGCAAAGTTTAACTGGTTCTGATAAAACTGCATCGGATGACTGAACCACACTTTCGGGATGTAGTCGTTTTTAATAGGAGGGTTAAGATAACGATCCAATGGAGTACTAACCTTTACTTGAAAGGCGTCAGACTGAGTCACAGAAATGTCAAGGGTGTCAGTTGTTATATTTTTAGGACTGTAGTGCGGCCCAACAGAATATTTTGCATTAGTATATTTGAATGCACTCATTTTTAAATTTGTTTTAAAAATGTTTGTAACAATAACAACTCAAGACAGTCCTTCGTTTTTAGAATATGCTATTGATAATAACTGCGGAACCCAAAGGGTCGCACTCCATGAAATTTTTTACAAAGTCGTATGGTTTAATATAAGTCAATCCAAGAGGAATAATAAGATTTCAAAATTTGACAATAGAGGAAAATTAGTTAGCCAGTTAACCATACCTGATGGTTATTACGGGTTTTGCTCGCTGAAAGAAGCAATGAGTAACTTCGACATTACTCTCAAACTTAACAATGCAAATTTGAAAATAATGTTGACATTCAAACCTGAAGAAGAAGAAGTAAGTTACCTTTTTGATGGAGAGCTAGCTAAAATGTTAGGCTTTGCAACTGACAATTATGCCGTTCATACTTTTATAGTTACACCAGACAAAACTACTTATGAGGGAGAAAACCCGCTCGATCTTGCATTACATTCATTACTCTATGTTCATTTGGACGAGCTGAGCACTGATGAAAACTTATATGATGGAAGGCCCTCAACTGTTTTAAGAGCTCTTCCATCAGGGAAAGCTGCATATTGCGATTATGAAATTATACAATTCCCTAATTTACAGTTTAAAAGATTAGCTTGTGGGAGGGTCAGATCATTTAATATAAAGATCACAGATAAAACAGGGAAAGTCGTAAAATGTGATAACCTGCACATTGTTTTAGAAATAAAATAATACGTTGTTTTAAAAAATGTCACGTGGACCAGAAGAATCAGGAGTTACATTAGCGCCTGAGAGGTGTGTAACTTTAGAATTAAAAGACCTTGCAGACGTTGAGGACTTTGAACAGAACGGTGAGATAGGCACTTTGTATGGTTTTGAGTACACTAAAGATGGTTATTATAAGCGCAAAGAGGTTGACGACAACAAAAGGTTTCCTAAACTAGAACAACTACGCAATCTAGAAGCAAATAATACAGGTCAGTATGAATATAAAATAGTTCGAAAAACTGACAACAAATGGCACTTAGAACCATATTTAGAATGGGACATAAAATTTGAATTCTTAAGCCCATTTACATTTTTTGACCGTCAAAAAAGTTTCAGAAAAGCATTGAACTCTGGCCCTTTACATGTAAGTCTTATGCCAGAGGACAACAGTCGGAAAGAGATCGAAATAAAGCCGTTTGGGGACAAACAGTACATCCTCCACAGAAGAGAATCGGTTTTAAAGAAAGCTTCTACAAAATTACAGTTCATTCCACGCACAAAATTAGGAGACACGTTCACAATGATATTTAAAATTTCTGTCTTAAAAGATGAGGCGAGAAATGGAGCTCTGGGCGTCAGTGACAATCTTATGAAAGGAATTCTTATTAGCTGGCAAAACTTAGACGTTGACAAACTTAAAGTTACTGTCGTTGTTCTTTACAATGGCGAGGATATTAAGGTCATAACAACAAGCAACAAAATTGATATTAGTCTAAATAGAAACGATCTTACAGAACTGAACTGGATTAATCTTACACATTTGGGCCTTATAGGTTTTTATTATACTGAACAAGTTTTGACAGAGAGTATGATAAAAACAATAACTGGATTAGATTAAATTATGTTTTAAAACTATGGAGCAGACGACTTTGGTGTCAATGCCGATGTTAAACTTTATGACAAAAACCCCTCATTGTTCATTGATTTGTGGACAGACTGGTTGTGGAAAAACAATATTTGTCCTCGACCTATTACAAACAGTTTATCGTTATAATTTTGATCATATTGTAATTTTCTGTCCAACACTCAAATGGAACAAAGCATATCACGACAGAAGGTTTATATGGACGGATGATGAAATCTATTTAGTTGATCCCAGCAATAAACTTAGCGAGTGCTTAGAACACTTTTATAGACAGTTTGAAGGAACTCAGACACTATTTATTATAGATGACTGTTCGGCAGAAAGAGACATAGTTAAAAAGAGAAACACTTTATCAAAACTAGCTTTCAGTGGAAGACATGCTGGGATAAGTGTGTGGATTTTATGTCAAAAATATAACTCAGTTTTAAAAGACTTTAGAGAGCAATTAAAGACAGTGGTTTTATTCCACATGAAAGACAGAGACGCATTTGATGAATGTATGAAAGAAAATGATGTTATTGAAAACGATCAAGAAAAACGAAGGATTAAGCAAAAACTTAAGTCTCAAAAGTTTTCTAAATTAGTGTTAAAAACAGATAATCCTACACATTATGTATGTTTGTAAAGTGTTTACTATTAGAGAACTATAAAATAGGCATTCTGGGTAAGCCGGCGGAGCAACAGCGAAACCGGCTTTAGCCGGTTGGAGCTGGCGGAGGTGGGTGAGCCAGAATGCCTATTTTATAGTTCTCTCCTATTACTGTATATAGAAGCAATCTATTTCACAGTTCACACTATTCTAAAAAAAATAAATAAATACATAAATAAAATAAAATAAATCATGCAAGCTGTGGCTCATTACACATTAGCCTACAAGGTTCCTCACACACACACACACACACACACACACACACACACACACACACACACACACACACACACACACACACGGGGTCGAAGCGCGTAAGCGCTAGTGTGTGTGTGTATATATATATATATATATATATATATATATATATATATATATATTATATATTGGTCTTCTGGCAAGTTGGTGTTTCGAGTCTGTACACGATTGTCTCCATCTATGCCCCTATCTGGAGTTTTGTCGTGCCGTTCCCTGGGCTGCTTATTGATGATTGGTCGAAGTCAGGGTGTGGCCTTGTCAGTTTCATGATGTCTGTCAACTCTAAGTGTCGTCTGTTTTTTGACTGTCTGATTTAGTTGTTTGCGACTCCTGGCTCGAGACGGAGGTCTTCTGATCCAGCGTTCGGTGAGGCGGTTTTGCCACTTTGTTTAGTGGGCTGCCAGGAAACCCGTCGGTGTGTCCTTGTGACAGCTCGGGATTCCTAGAAGAAGTTATCTGTGTGTCGGTGTCTGCCACCAGTGTCCACGCCTTCAAGGGAGCGAGGGTTTCCCCGGTCTGGAGTTGCTCTGGCGGGTGTTTGTCCTGTATTGTCTTCGTTGGTCATCGTAACTCCAGGTGAGAAGTGTAGGGCAGGTTGTTCATTGAAGAAGGGAGTTGGAGGTAGATGATTCTGGATCGAAACGCGTCGTTTGTACATAGGCGAAACGTGAGAAGCGCCATTCAGTTTAGTAATATATATATATATATATATATATATATATATATATATATATATATATATGAAACAAACAAACAAACAAACAAACCACACACACAGAGGATCTAGGGGCCGTAAATCGAGCCGGCTTGTAGACAAGGGGGGAAGGAGTGAGAGGGAGGTGTCATATGCTTGATGCGCGCTACTGTTTCAGGCGAGAGAATATCGTCATGCGCGCGCGCGCGCGCCGAATGTCGGTATGTGCGGTGGTTGTGGTTTTCACTGCATTGTGTCTCCGTCGTTCGTTGAAAATGAATTTAAAAAAAAAAAAAAAAAAAACCGCGGTATTTTTATTCCGGTAATTATCCAGTCAAACCATAAGTTCGTATATATGAAAATTGATGAGGATTATAATAGGTTTTTGTTTATTCTTATTTTTCTTTTGATTGGAGAAGAAAATTATTTCGTATGCCCCTCTTTTCATATGAAGGATGGCTGTTGCGCCGAAGCGATAATGGGAGGGGGGATGGTGGTGTGCTTTGACCTCGAGTAGGGGGAAGAGGGAGTGTGAAGGTGGATATTGTAGTTGGAAAGAAAATGGTATATGGTTGTTTGTGTGAAGTTGGTGAATTATATGACATTGGTGGTTTGAATTGATGAATATTTGCGGTGTTATGCATTGATATATTTAATACATTATGTTTTCTTTTTGTGATTATGATTGGAAGTTGGAATAGGTAGTTTTTAAATTTATTGTGTTATTTTTAAGTTAGTGCAGTGATTTGGTTGCAAGTTGAAATTGATTAGGCGTATGCCTAGTCACGTACAGCCCAGCAGGGGGGCGCCGTCCTGTCGCTCCGCTTTTGTTAGTATGTCTGGGTCTTCGTTACTATATATGGCCTCGCCGGTCATTTGTTTTCGATCGCTATCAGTTTTGGTGATACTGCGTTGTTTGAGTTCAGGGCAGTGACAGTGGTCATTCATTTTATTATTGGATTATGATACCATATCGGGGTTGACACAATATTGTCTCTTATTCAGCAGCGGCGAGCGCTTCCGCTCTCTGGTGTTGTTGTTCTGGTTGAATCGTTTGGCATTCATTATATGCCGTTGAAGAAACAGTCATTCTTTATTCTTTACACCGATCATCTGTTGTGTATTGAACTGTTAGGATCTACAGTTTCGTCATCCTTCTGCGGCAGGTGTTGGTGAGAAAGTGATGGGAGAGATATGGGGTATCGGTCAGAAATCTGCTAATGCATTTAAAACCACAGTGCCAGCTCTACACAGATGCCTACCACTGTAAACTACTGCATTCCACAATCGCACGCACAGAAATAGGTGCACAGTTCACTCGCGCTCACGTACAGTCGCAAACACGTTCACATTTTGTTCTCTTACTTTTCTGTCTCTCATTGTTACGCACTAGGTCTGGGCCAGCACAACTTACCTGAAAGGTTTGAGTTATGAGGAAAGGCTAGAAAAGATGAAACTACCCAGCATGTCTTACAGAAGGATACGAGGAGATCTTATAGAAGTGTATAAGTATACACATGGACTGTACATGTTGGAAAACTCCTTGTTTGAGAAAGAGATTAGGACAATCACCAGGGGACATTGCTTTAAGCTGAAAAAAAAATAACACAGATGCAGCACAAGTATCCGACAGAACTTCTTCTCTCAACATGTGGTGATTTGGAACCACCTTCCTTCCAGTGTTACTCAAGCACCTTCCTTGAACAGTTTGAAAAACAGACTGGACTGTGTCATGAAACAGGACATATATAGTTTAGATGTGCCTCCCACCTTCAGTTTCTGATCAAAACATAAGTAGTTTTCAGCAAAAAGTTATGGAAAGCTTTACTGGTCAAAACACCAGCAGAAGATTATACACTCGTTCTACAGAAAGATGTACAAATCAGAATCCAAAATATCATAAAAGGAAACAAATCGATTTTAACATAAATTTTTATTAGTTTCACAGAACAACCCTTCTGCAATATTTGGTTAAAAAAAATCTCGGCCTCAAACAGTTTTTTTTGCAATTTTTCATTGAACACAATGGTCTGAAACGAATGTTGTAATTTGCGTTATGCCGCATTGCTAGCTTCAAAATTCAATGAACGCAAAACAGGAAACAAAATCCACCATTACTTTCCATTTTCAACTCCAGAAATTAATATCGTTTCATAGCATACTACGCCTGTTTGCTTTCTCTAAGCAAACTCGTCAAACTTTATATGAATTCAACAGCTAAAAGACAAAAGCTTTTTTTTTTCATCCACCAACTCCTCAAACAAAATCTCTTATTTAGCATAACAATAGGAAGGACAAAAATGTATAATGAAAAAGTGAAACTTAATCACTCCTTTCACTAAATTTCAGCGAACTGTGTGATAATAAGTAGGTGAAAATTACTTCAAACCTCAAAAATAATTATAACGTAGATTACAAGCTCTTGTGTTGGATTCAGCGTGAGACAGCCGTGGCGAGCGGTCACGGATTTGGCGCTCTCTACACGCGTTGAACACAGGCTGAGTACGCCTTTTGTTGACTTAGCCGTTTTTCTACTGTTTTTGTTTTCTCTGCGTTTGAATTTCAAACAGCGGTGCACGCTTCAAGTATTTACACGCGTCTTTCTACCGTTTTCTATTTCCACTTGCGTCATCCATCATCGAGCCTTTTTTTTTTTTTTTTTTTCTCGTCACGGCTTGCCGCTATTCTTAAGCGCGAAGATGTCCGCGATGGGCGTTACCCCTGTCTTCGTTAAGGCGAGGAGTATTCCGGACTCTGCCAACAGTCGGCCCTCCGTACTGGAAATCTGCCTGGCAGGTGAACGGGTTGCTGGCCAAGGGTCCGTGGTGGGAGCGCAACAGATCGGCAGCTTATGGAGGATTTATCCCGCAACGCAGGTCGCCAGGACAAAACTCCTTGTACAAGGTATTTGTTTGAGAGGAACAGTGATTCAGTTGGTAAGCACGAATCCTTTCTCTTTGAAAGACGATACTGGGGAAGAAAAGCCATATACGAAAGTCTGGATAGACAATTTACCAATTTCCGTCGCTGATTCAGAAATTGAACACTCTCTCACCAAAGTCGGGTGTGAGTTACGCTCGGCGATAAAGGCGGAAAGAGCCAGAGACGTTGATGGTAAACTTACCCGTTTTCTTACAGGAAGACGTTTTTTGTTTATTACACTTCCATCCGTACCCCTGGAAAAAACTCTGAAGGTTAGTGTATTTACAGCTAAGGTTTACCACCGTGAGCAGAAAAGGGCAGAAAATAAACAAATCGTTTGCTCTAAATGCTTGGGCACAGGCCACCATGCTTCCGTTTGTGTTAAAGAAATCGTCTGTAGGGCTTGCAAGCAGACTGGCCATAAGCAAGGTGATCCATTGTGCCAGTTGGAAACAACACCCACTCCTAATAACACAAGTATGAGTGAGAGCGTGGATGTGCAGTGTGGAAGTGCTGAGCAGGAAGGTGACAGTTCCCGAACCGATGAGACTGAGAAAAAGAGAGAGGAGGAGAGCGGGCAGTCCAGGGGTCGACCAGGGGAACGCCAGACGACTCTCACCTCTTCCCTCCAGGTTCAGTCCGCACGTCGACACAGGTCCGAGACTCCGAAGCGGCCCCGCTCCTGGGAGGGCACCAGTCCCAGGGAAGTGACAGGGAAGGACAAGGTCAGGAAGAGAAACTCGGGACAGGCTCACCGTAACTCTCCCCCTTCAGGTGTCAAAACCGACAAAAAAGGTAACACAGGGGGGTGAAACAATGTAATCGGTGGACTGACCCGGCTTTTCGACTTTGCTGACGTTTTTCGGACTATGGCTTGGAATGCTGTATGTCGGTGTATGTTTGGTCACTGTAAAAAATATTTGTACTCATAACAAATACTTCATTTCTCATGGATAAAATACGCATATGCTCAATTAATGTCAGAGGTTTGAAAAATAAATTCAAAAGAAATTCAGTATTTCACTATCTAAAAGGTCAGAAATTTGATATAGTATGTCTCCAAGAGGCACACATAACAACTACTGATTTAATGATATGGGAAAAACAATGGGGGGGACAAATCTTTTACAACGAAGGAACAAATAGAAGTCAAGGAGAAGTTATTTTGATAGCTAAACATTTCGATGGAGAAGCCAAATTAGAAACTGTGTGTAACAGGATTCTAGTAGTATCAATTAACCATAGTGAATATAGTTTCAAAATAGGAAATATCTATGCCCCTAATAACTCGAAAGAAAAGATGTTGTTCATGAAAAATTTACAAGAAACCTTAAATGAATTCAGTGAAAGCAATCTTCTTCTAGTTGGTGATTTTAACTGTGTTCTTGACAATGAGCTGGACATTATATCAGGTCATACCCATGCTGATTCAGAAGTTAGACTATTTAATCATACTATTGCTACTCTACAACTCACAGACATGTGGAGAGCATCTCACAAAAGCGAAAAAGACTTTACATGGTCTCGAGTAAACCCTTTTGTCGCCCGGCGCTTAGACTACTGCTTTCTATCCGATGGGATGCTTCAGTTCAGTGTTTCGTGTGAACACACCAGTTTTCCTCATTCGGATCATAAAGCGATAATATTAGAACTTAGCAGCAATGATTTTATTCGTGGGCCTAGCTATTGGAAATTTAATAATAGCTACTTAAAGGACCCAGTATTTGTGCAGAAAATGAATGACTTATTAGACAGGGAACTTAAAAGAATTTCAGATAACGCGTCATATATGTATACATGGGAATTATGTAAAATTAAAATTAGAGATTTTTGTAGTGAATATGGTAAAATACTAGCCAATAAAAGAAAAAATCTTGAAAAGAAATTAGAATTTGATATTTTGGAAGCTGAAAAACGAATGATTCATAATCTGACTAGTAAAGATAACCAAGAACAATATCTGATATTAAAACAAAAGTTAGAGTTACTACAAGCACAAAAAGCAAAAGGTGCACAGGTAAGGTCACGAATTAAGTGGATTGAAGAGGGTGAACGCAACACTAAATATTTCTGCAATTTAGAAAAAGCAAGGGAAAGAAGAAAATCATCACAAGGTTGTGTAAAGATACAGGGGAAGTAATTACAGATCAACAACAGATTCTAGAAGAACAGGTAACATTCTATAAAAACTTGTATACTCGGCCTGTAGAAGTAAACAATGTTCGTGAATCAGTTGATGCGTTCTTAGAAAATGAAAACATTTCTCGTTTAGAAGAAAATGATGTTGCTAGTTGTGAAGGCATGGTCACTACTGAGGAAACAACAAACGCTTTAAAAAAGATGAAAAATGGATCAGCGCCAGGGAGCGATGGAATAACTATTGAGTTTTTCAAATTTTTTTGGAATAAAATAAAAGTAGTCTTAACAAACTCGTTTGTAGAATCCTTTGGTAAAGGAGAATTAGCATATACTCAAAAACAAGGCATAATAACATTGCTACATAAAGGGAAAGAACTTGAACGAGACAAATTAACTAATTGGAGACCAATAACTCTGACGAACACTGATTATAAGATTCTGGCCAAAGTATTGGCAGAAAGACTTGGAAAAGTTATCCACAAATTAATTAATAACGATCAAGTAGGCTATATCAAAGGCAGAAACATTGCAACAATTATCCGATCAATAGATGATGCAATCAATTATCTTAACCAAACAAATAAAACGGGTTACTTGCTGGCAGTTGATTTTTCAAAAGCCTTTGACTCGGTGTCCAAAGACTTTCTGTTGCATGCCTTTGAAGTTTTTGGCTTCGGAACTGAATTTAGAAAATGGGTTGCCATACTGACAAAGGACATCGTCAGTTCAATAAATCATGGAGGATGGCTATCTGAACCTTTCAAACTTTCTTGTGGAATTAGACAAGGATGTCCCTTTTCTCCGCTAGCCTTTGTTCTGGCAGTGGAATTGTTAGCAATTAAAGTCAGAAGTAGCTCCATATCTGGCATTGACGTTCCAACCACTGTTCCAGATAATAATATTCCCTTAAAAATCAAACAAATGGCGGATGATACAACCCTATTTCTCAGAGATAAAGGAGACATGGATAAATCTTTAGAAATCTTTAGAACATTTCAAAGTTTCTCTGGTTTAAAATTAAACATACAGAAAACGAAAGCCTTACCTATGGGAAGGCAAATAAGAGAACCAGAGCTTCCTTTCAACACAGTAGAGAAAATAAAGATATTAGGCATTTATTTCCAACGTGACAGGATGGCTAGGAACATTGAAGATAATTGGAGTAATAGGATGTTTCAAATGAATAAACTGATCAGAGAATGGAATAAACGGGATATTAGTATTCAAGGTAAGATTGTTGTAATAAAAACATTTTTACTTAGTCAGTTCCTTTATGTTATGCAATCCATAGGACTTCCGGATTGTGTGCTAAATAAAATCAACTCAACTCTTTACAAATTCCTATGGAAGAAAAGATTTAACAATAGAAAAGCATTCGAAAAAGTTAAAAGGAAAACAATGGAAGCAAGTTTGGAGGAAGGAGGACTTAATATGATTAATATGAGTAATTTTCAAAACTGCTTGTACTTACAATGGGCGGGGAAACTCTTTAAAGCCACCGAACAAGAAAACTGGTCATTAATACCTAGATGGCATTTACAACACCTTGCAAAGAATGATGCTTTTTGTATAAATTGCAGAGCCAAAGACTTGAAGGATTGTAGTTTAATCAGTAATGAATTCTGGAAAGAAGTAGTAGCAGTCTATCTAAACCACAAAATATTGATAAGACTTGATGATATCGACAAAAGTAATTTCCACAGTCAATACCTTTTCCACAATAATCTAATTAGGTATAAAAATCAGGTATTATATTTCAAAAACTGGGCAAATAATGGCATTGTGCAAATTAAGGATATAACTCATGAAAGAGAAAATAGAGTACTGACTTTAGAAGAAATACAGGAAATGGTTGGGCAGAACAGAGCCCTTGCATTGTTTCAGTACAATGCTTTGATTAACTCCATACCTGCGCAATGGATCCAGTGGATCCAGTCAGGAGAAAGAGGATCTGGGACGCTCCCATGTTTTGCCAGTCTGTTAAATACAAAACCTAAAGAAATAAGGAAACTAATTATACCACATAACGAAAGTCAAACACCTACTGCGAGTGCCTTCTGGAAAAGAAAATTCGGAATTGACTTAGACAAATCCACATGGTGTCGAGCTACAGACGTTACAAAAGAGGTAAGACTTAGAGTACTCCACTGGAAAATATTACACAATATATATCCTACTAATATCATGCTTAGTAAAATGAAAGTAAAAGAATCAAACAAATGCTCTTACTGTCCCGACACAACTGATTTTATTGAACACTTCTTCTGCGAGTGTCCAATCGTTTATAACTTTTGGAGATTTATTGAGCAAAAAATTTATTTAGAAACAAATGCACATATTAAACTATCCAACACAGATATATTATTTGGTATTGATAAATCCATTGCTTCGAAGGTAAATTATAAGTGTATCAATTTCATCATATTACTAAGTAAAATGTGTATCAGTATTTGCAAAAAGACGAACTCGGGTATCCCTCTGCAGCTCATTTTTGAGACAGAATATAATGTCCGAAGGGGTTTAAAAGGAAAACTTCCCTAAGTAAGCGGGAGAGTGTAAATATCAAAAGAACTGTGAGTTGTCTATGTACACACTTTTTTTTTTTTTTTGAAGGAGGGGAGAGAGAGGGGAGGTGGAAAGTTGTATTATCCGTGCGTTAGGTGTTAGAGGGAGAGAGGGGGTGGGGGAGGGGGTGCGGTGAGAGATGGGGGGGGGGGGAGGGGGGGAGAGACCGGAGAGCTGTGTGGGTGTATGGATGTGTGTGTGTAGGGGGGGGGGGGAGGGAGAGATCGTGTGACTGTTGTCTCGCTTCTTGGCTTTCCTCATGTCTACCTTGTAGACCTTTTCTTTTCGCTATAAGGTGGGCTTCATCGGGGGAACAGCTAATTGGTGAGACGACATGTAACAAACCTCTAAATTCATTCAAAAAACGCCGTCTTTGTCCGTATGTTTGTCGATCTGCCTTACGGCCTGTCTGACTTTTTACCTGCCTGTATTTCTCTCTCTCTCTCTTTCTTTCTCTCTCTCTCTCTCTCTCTCTCTCTCTCTCTCTTCCCCCATCTCCTTCTCCGTGTCTCTCGCCTTAAGTGTGTATGTGTGTGGGTGGGGGGGTGTATGGAGTGGGCTTTTTTTTTCCTTTTCTTTTTTTTTTTTTTTTGTTTTTTTTTTGGGGGGGGGGGGGGGGAGGAGATGGGTGAGTGAGTGAGGATGGGCAGGGGTGGATGTGTGTATGGGTGAGAGGGTGGGCGGTGGTGGTGTTGACGGTAGTGTGAGGTGAGGAGCGCTCACGTACATGGGTAGAGGGATGGAAAAGGAGACGGGCAATTGGGACAAGGATATCCTTTCAGGTGTGCACATACGGAAGTGATAGTTTACACATAAAATAATTATACTTTGGTACCGTGCCTTAATATGTAACTATCATTGTTGACATATTTGAGAGGGAAGGGAGGGATGGGGGGGGGGGATGAGAGTGTGTGTGTATAACACAAAATGAAAAATTGAAAATAATTTTTTTTTTTTTTTTTTTTTTTTTTTTTTTTTTTTTTTTTTTATCTATTTTGATTTATTTGTACAAGCAACACATTATCAGAGTGAATGTGCCAGCACACCACACATCAGAACATCAACAAACCCAAACACTTTGTATCAAATGACAAAACACTAAAATCAGCAAAAATATGTCCATTTATGAGAGAACATACAGACTATGCATGGTGTGGAAGAGACTGGTTGGAGAAAAGGAAAAAAAAAAAAGAAAAAAAAAAAGAAAAGAAAAGAAAATCACCTAGTAGTGGAAATTGTTCTTTTTTTTTTCACTTTTTGTTTTTTTTGGCAAATGAAGAGGACAGTGTGAAGCACCAAAAAATGAAGAGGTGGACTTTGGCCCTAGGAAAAAAGAAGAAAAAAAAAGGAAAAAAAAATTACCGCCTTAGGTGCTCCATTGATCCGATAACTGATGCCACAAAAAAAAAAAAAAAAAAAAAAAAAAAAAAAAAAAAAAAACAAGCTCTTGTAACATAGATTACAGTTTTTACACATTGCCAGAAACTTCCAAAAGACCAAACCTACCGGAATGAAACGAAGCAAATGAAAGATTATGAACCTTAGTATTATTTTTTAGCTTCATAGCTGGTGATTTCAACAAAGGAAACGTATATTACTTCTGATCACGTAGATTACTTCTGGTCAGTCTCTGTTACTTTCCTGTTTATAAAAGAACTTAAACACTTTAATGTAAAAAAAAAAAGTCTTTTATGGTAACACATATTAAGGAAACTCTCCCTTAAGTGGTGATTCAGTACGTGTGTATTGACCACAGACAAAGAAAAATGTGACTGCAAGATGCTGCTTAATCCTAGCCATCCAAATGATGGGAAACAGCCAAGTCACTGCACTTTTTAGAACAAATCCCTGATCAGATGCTGATCTTCCTGAAGCTGAAATGTCCGCCCAAATCGACCTGTTGCTTTTGGTTCTTGTATAATGCAGATGATGTCATCAAAGGACACCCACAATTCATCTTGGTGACGTGGCCACTTGTAGGAGTTCTCAACTTTTTTTTACTCTTTTCCATGAACTCAATATAGCACTCTCCTTCTTCCTCATCAATGTCCTTGACTTTCCCGACGTACCACTGCTTCTGATACACTGCTGCAACAAAGTCACCTTTGTCAGGATGAACGTCCAGGATTTCGGAATCAGGTAGCGCTTGGCCTTTGGGCTTTAGTCGATGTTCCTCCACAGCTGAGGTCGAAAGCCTGTAGAATCACAATGTGTCACTGGAGTATGGCCTTGTGTGTCCATTGCAGTCGATGGATGTTTTGATTGACTGAGCTTGGAAATTTTCTTCCACATGGTGCATTGAGTCCACTGACTTTGACAGAGGTCCCCTGTCAGACAATTGTGACAACAGCAAGAGGTTGTTCTGGTCATGATGACGTTTCTCTCTACAGTGTAAACAGAGTGTACTTTCATAGTCCCTTTGCATGGGACTGTGTCTTTGGTCAGGGTTTCTAAGATCTGTTTTTCTCTGTTCACATCTTCCTCACTAACGAAGATGTAGTGAACCGTTTTTGAGGTCTCCTTTCCCCATTTGAAGAAGTCTTCAGCATCCTGGATTGTCCTGCTTTGGCAGGATGCTAGGTCGGCCATCCTCTTTGCCACCCCACCAAGGCCATCACAGGGCCCTTTTCCATGGCCGCTTTCGAAGAAGTTCCAACATGCCTTGAGGCCAAGTACGTTTGCGTGATCAGAAATGACGTAGAACATAAATCTGTTCCTGTACATATACAAACACAGAATGACAGACCAGCAGACACAACAAACAGAAACACAGAGAAATTTTCTCTCCATTCTGATTGTATAATTACTCCCGTTGGGAGTACAATAAGTCACAAATTTAGTTTTGTAAGCTACGTTACCATTTCTTGTAATCTACGTTATCAATTAACCCTCATACATTCGCTTTCTTTTTGCTTTCAATATCTCACCCTGAACTCATTGTTTGTATCTAATAATACTTGTTCTGCCTGTTCTAATGTCCAAAGTTCCAACTTTCTATTCTTTCATTGTAGAAAAAAGATATTAATGATATGGCTTCCCAAGGAATGTATTCTCCGTTACCATCACTTTCTTCCACCATAGTGCAGCTGTGAAGCTGCACACGTGACCATTGAGGCAACAAACATCATGACGGCTTTTTATAGATTCAGAAAACATTATACTTGCTGGCTTTCTGACACGGCTTTTGCAACAAGACACTTTCGAGAAACAGACAAGTCTAATGAAGGTATGTAAGCTACGTTACAACTGACATTGCTACATTGTGCATTAAAAAAAAACTACCTAAGACACATCACGCCCCGATTTTGTGTTTAACCGTTTTCATGCTCTAACAACGTATCTAAAAATCATAATTACTACGAAGGTACCCACCTGTGTTTTGAACTTGGAAACCAAGCTCACTTTACCAGCATATCAATCAATTATTCATGGCTACACTGTTTCACATCCCAAATGTGGAATGCAAATGGTGAAACCAGGGAAGCAATTGTGATGCTTTAATAGCGTGGGTTCCGCAAAAAATAAAAACTTGACACGGAACAAACAAGTAACCTTTTCTGCAGTAACATTGCTTACGTAACGTAGATTTCTGTCCTAGTATTTTGTCAAGTCTGACGAAAAACTGGAAGGAGGGAGTTTTCCTGCAAGTTTAAGTGTAATTATCTTCCCTTAGGCGTATGTTTCTCATACATTTTCTTCAGACAGGTCACGTTAGCCAGTTTGGTAGAAACGAAGTCACGCAGATTACACGCTTATTGCCAACTTTGAAAAAAAGAAAAGAAAATCTTGATGCTTAAAGGAGTTCTCACCATTTTTACAAATCTATTTGGACCAAATACACGGTTTTGGTATGTGGTCGTATTGCGAAACCCAGCCCCGAATCAGCCGCCTGTGCTCTCATCTTGCAGTGAGAACAGCATTTCCTGCGGACTGGGAAAGCAAGAGGCTGAAACAGGAACGAGAGCCTCGATTTCGATAAAAGGGGGGTTTCCCGATTGATGACGTAGAAAAGCCAAGTCGCTTTTCGTGTTGGGCTGAAGTGAGATGGGGCGAATGTGTGCTGTGTCTGGTTGCGGAATTTCATCAGGAAATAAGCAAAGAGTAAGCGTTCATGCTTTTTCAGGTGACTCCAGCCAGTTTAGGCGATTGTGGATAAATTTTGTCACCACACCGAGGAAAGGTTTTGTTCTTCGGGACAGTTATCATGGATATTTGCAGTCGTCACTTCAAAGAGCACAGTTTCCAAGACCAACACACCTGGAAGGTAAAGGTGGAAGCTGGAATTAGGGTCCAAAGACAGCTGAAAGAGGATGCTGTGCCAACTATTATAACAGGAAAATGTATTAAAGCACTCTCTGTTCATTCGCCAGCTGCAAATGCAAGCCTCAAACGCAACAGTGACACTGATTGTGTCAGGAGCAAGAGAGCCAAACTCAGAGACGTAAAGAAGGTAAGGTTTGTGGAATGGGTGGTTGATCTTTTTGTGTTTCATTTCATTCTCAGTGTATGGTTGGTTGTAAAGATAGTTGTTGGTTTTTGTTGAGTGTTGGCAACAAACTGAAACATACATTGTTACTGTCATTGTGGCAGTCAGTCAGTCACACTGCCTGCAGCCACTGAAACTTGCATGTTTGTGATTGATTTTTTCCCCCTGCTGTTACTGTTTCCAACAAAACTGAAGTTACGATTCTAATTAACAAGAAAGTGTCCATGTCCACAAATAACAACTTGTTGGACTCCAGTGAATAATAGTTTGGGTTTTTATTTTTCAGGACATTGCTGAACATTAGGCACCCATGCAAGTTCAAGTTTCCGCCCAACAACCATATGCTTTAGTAAGTGAATTATTTATCAGTATTTGGACACAGGATGGTGACTTAGTGTGCATTTTAAGATATATGCAGGTATGGTATGTATGCTATACACTGCCCTGGTGAGTAAGAGAATAATGAGCTTAGATCTGCAGCTTAGATCTGATGTACGGCACGTCATGCATCAGTTTTTAAAATAAGAGCCAGAATCTTTGACTGCAATATATTGTAAAGACCCTCAGATTCTAATTGTCATTGGGGAACTTCAGAATTTACGTGGAGGGAATGAGATTGAAAATGAGGAATGTAA